>JBAIZL010000002.1:40301119-40461119 GCA_036971475.1 Prosapia bicincta
TCTTTTGATTTTATTACTATTAATAATGCTAACAAAAATTGTAATTACAAAACTTAGGAGGATATTGTAATTCACATCTAGAGCAATGTATTCTGCATATAATATTCTGTTATTAATTATATAAGATCTTCTCGCAAATATTCAAGAAAATTTATCCCAGAGTAATACCAGTTAAGATTTAGATCAAATAATAAAGATGTTTTCATTTATAAAAGTCTTAAAGTACAATTATAGAGTCTATAACATTTTAAAACAAGCACCTTATACAAAACCTCATTAAACAAATTAGTTGTATCTACACATTTCTTTTTAGTTAAATATTTGTATTCTAGTAAAAACAATGGATTGCCTCCCAAAAATTCATATGGAACAATACAAGTATATAGAATTAATGTTTCAGGCATCAAGTTACTTACCTTTTTTCCAAGAAATTATCTGTATTAATAATTTTAGAAATTAAATTTTGGGTTTAAACAAATATTTAAGTTAGTTTTAAATGTGCTGAGCTTTAAGAAACTTTAGTTTCCTTTCATTTTAATGAATAGTTTCTGAGCATACCTATATTAGAAACATTAAATAGCAGGATTCTTTTTTTAAAAATTTTTTTAGGTTTAACTAACTAATTAACACAAATCAGTGATGCTCCAACTTACACAATTGGAAGTGTATTGAGTGACAGAATACACAATGTAGCAATGACAGAAAATTTATAATATATATATATATATGAAGTTAATATATTACTATTGTAAGTAATTTTATCCACCATTAAGTGCAATAATTTTACCTTGAGTGATGAGGCACCTTTCGGTCACTTGACCATTGTCGAATCACTGTTAAGCATTTTTTATTAAACTGTATTTTGTTGATGCAATTCTGGAGTTTGATTTTTAGGTTAAGATATTTACGGTACAGTTGTTTACCTTGGTAGGTATTAAATTCTTGATATTTAACGTTATCCATTGTTTTTCCGTTGCACTGACTTTATGAAGTTAATATATTACTATTGTAAGTAATTTTATCCACCATTAAGTGCAATAATTTTACCTTGAGTGATGAGGCACCTTTCGGTGCACCTTTTGTTGATGCTATTCTGGAGTTTGATTTTTAGGTTAAGATATTTACGGTACAGTTGTTTACCTTGGTAGGTATTAAATTCTTGATATTTTACGTTATCCATTGTTTTTCCGTTGCACTGACTTTATGAAGTAATTTTACCTCATGTGATGAGGCACCTTTCGGTCACTTGACCATTGTCGAATCACTCTGTTTGTTTAGTGTAATGATACTATTTATTGTGTTTTCTTTTTCGTTATTGTGAATTAGTTTGTTTTTTATTATTTCTATAGTTTCATTTATTGGCATACTAGGGTACATGTTGGTTATGTCATAACTTATTATTTTTGTGTTGCTGTTTGTTTCTATGTTTTTTATTTTATTAATTAATTCGTATCCATTTTTTTTATTGTATGTGTTGTTGATATATATTTTAGATCTCATTATTTTGTCTAGAATTTTTGAAATTATGTAAGATGGTGCTGTTTTGAAATTTATTAGTGGTCTAAATGGTGTGTAGGGTTTGTGGATTTTAGGTATGAATGTAAATATTGATGCACATGGTTTGAAAGGGTAAAGTCTTGTGTGGTATTTTAATTTATTGTTATAGTTTAGGGTATTTCTGTATGTGACTATTAGGTTTTTTATTGTATTAAGGTATTTGTTAGTTGGGTCTGGGATTTGTTCGTAATTATTTTCTTTTATGTGGTTAGTCATTGAATTGATGTATTTGGTATTTTCTATTATTACTGGTGTGTTTGGTTTATCTGATTTTAATATTACGTAGGCGTTGTTTTCTAGTTTTTCTTTGAGTTTCATAGTTTCTTTTTTGTTTATATATTGTTTTGTTTTTGGGGTTTTTATTAGGTTAATTTTAATATTAATGTTGTTTCTTATGTGTTCAGTATTTTGGTGGGTAATTTTATGGATGTTAGATTCTGTCTCGACTATTAGTTTTTTTATTATTTAGTTTTTGTTAAAATTGGGTAGTTTATATTTGAAAGCTTTTGTTATTTTTTTTTTCCGTGAATTGTGTTTTAGTCAAGTTTATGAATTTTTTGTTGTTAGAGGTGTGGTTTGGTTGTTGGTTTGGTTTTAGGCTAGTTTTTAGGTTATGTTGTTTTTTTAGATTTTAGATGTTTTTTGTTATGTCTATTTATTGTATTTATTTTGTGTTGTATTATGATTTGTTGTATTTTTTCATGTATTATAGGTGTGAGATTATCAAAGGTTTTCATTATTTCTAAATTCGTTGTGTACATTTGTAAGTTAATTTGACTTTTTTTATGGTAAGCAGATTTAATGTTTAACTCAGTGATTCGACAATGGTCAAGTGACCGAAAGGTGCCTATTCACATATGGTAAAATTATTGCACTTAGTGGTGGAAAAAATTATTCACAAGTAATAATAATATCTTCATAAAATAGGTTGAGTGCTATAATTCTTACACTATAGTTCCAAAAATATTAAATCACCTTTTTGAAGTTATATCTGTAACATAAAATGACCTAAAAATTATAGTAAAAAGAAAACCAGGCTTGAATTTCTACAATTATGGAAAACACTGTCCTGTGATTCATCAAATGTCACTTTATCTAACGTTTTATTCAGAATAGTTTTACAGAAAATAAGCCCCAGTTTTAATTAGGGTTATAACATGAGTGTTATTTAGTATATACTTTTAGTACTATAATTAACTCACATCTGAAGGCCGTCTGAATGAATCGGACCGCTCAGAGCAAACACTGGAAGTTTCACTGTCATCACTGTGATCATCAACAGTTTTGTAACCTCTCTTCAAAGAAAGTTTATGAGGTGAGTCTATACCCTCTGGAGAATCACAACTCTGAAACAAAATGGTTTGATTTTAACCCTTAGCACGCGGGACATATAAAGGGCAAGTAACAGATTACATGCTATTAGAAAAAAAACCTTTTTTGCGAAATGTTCAAAGTTCTATTTAATTCTGAGTTCCTAAAGATGTATTTGAACAAAAAAAATAATAGACTAGTTATTTTTATAATTTTTTTATATTTTGACACTAGGTAAAAGATATTAATAAATCAATTTGAAATAAAATTAAAGTAACTAAAATTATTATTCACCAAATCATAAACAATAAATTATTCTAATTTTAAACTACTTAACTAAGTAAATACGTAATTGCATACTTACTGACGCATTTCTAAACAGTTGTTCCTTTTACGAAGCTAACACTCTACTCTACTCGTAAAAGAAATGACTGTTTTGAAACGCGTCAGCAAGTATGCAATTACGTATTCACTTAGTTAAGTAGTTTAAAATTAATTTAATCAGTGAATTCAAGATGATTACATCAAGAAACTTCAATAAATTATTGTTACAGTACAAACAAAAGTCACTCACGTAAACAGCAAACCACTATAGCAATCACAATGCCAACACAAAATATGACAACTGACAAACGCTGCGTCCTGCCGAGAATACCCGTCATACGCGCATGCATAGACCACATAATGGTGCCTGGTGGCTAAAACAACAGAATGTGGATCGGTAGCACGTGGCCAAGAACAATAGACGAAGCAGAGGAGTTTATTTACACCAAACAAACATTGTCACCCATTGTAATGAACTTTAAACAAACAACTAGGACTTCCATAAACAAAATATTGTAAATACGTGATTTCTCGTGATACGCGCTAGCGGAAATTTCAGCCTTACAAGAAATCATGTAATACACGCGCAAAGGGTTAAGTATGTTCAAAGAAAACAAGAAATCATGGGTTATTAAAAATTCTCAATTTCAAAATTTGGATAAAATTATATCATAATTGAGGATTTTCTATCTTCAAATGTACAGGACACTTTGTACTATAAGCAATTTGTTATAGTTGTTTTAAAAGCAGTACATTATATTGTGTATCACATATTTGTGAAAGATATTTGTTTCACTTTTTCCAGACTATCATATTTTCCTGAATTTTAAAATTGTTGTTTATTGTTTAACTGAGAGTTCCTAATGAAAAGGCCAACAAGTAAATGAATTTTCAACAATGGTATTTAGAAGAATAATCTAGCTAATTTTGAATTCCAATGATGTTATTGCCAAAATATATTAAAAGACGGGTTTGCATTGACACAAGAATTGGAAAAAAATGTGGGCAAGAACTATGTCACACTAGCCATGTGTGCTATACAAGTTATCCAACTACTGTAGCAGAGTTATGTTACTCTCACACTAGGTTATAAGTGTTCCATGTGCCATATTTGCTACATGCAACACTCAATTGTGCAAAAAATATGTTCATGAAATTTAGCTGCATTAGACTACTCACTTTGACTTGACTCCCTAAAGATTGCTATGCCGATCTATCGATTTGAACTGAAAAGATGTTTTATATGGAAGATGCAATGATTTATAAGTTTGGTTAATAACATGTACTAAATATTTTATCAAATTAAAATTCCTGTTTTTGAAGTTCATACAACTGTAAATAGAATAAAAATGATAATACAAAATTAAAAAAATACACAATGTCATAGTTCCTGCTAGATTAGTAAAAGCAAGAAAGGTGAATTCTAACTGAATAAAAAAAAACATGTTTAACTAAAAACACTTGTAAATGTTACACTGGTGTTTACAAACTAACTTGCAGTTTGTGGCCCAGTTTTTACATAGGCCAGGCATTTTACACACGCTACCAAGAAAACATAAAAACACAAACAAACAAAAACATCCAATCACACTCCGCCGAACATCTCATATCCATAAACCATAACTACACAAACATCTAACTTACAAATTCTTCACAAACAAAACGAAAATAAACAACAATACACAACCGAACAATATGAGTAATACAAACATTTCAAACTACACCCTACTCACATACTCATCACCCAATTACATTACCACTCACATACACTTTTCAACATCTTATCTGGTATTTTCTATTATTACTGGTGTGTTTGTTTTATCTGATTTTAATATTAAGTAGTCGTTGTTGTCTAGTTTTTCTTTGAGTTTTATAATTTCTTTTTTATTAATATATTGTTTCGTTTTTTTGTTTTCCCCCATTTTTATTAGGTTAATTTTATTATTGATGTTGTTTCTTATGTGTTCAGTGTTTTGGTGGGTAATTTTATGGATGTTAGATTCTGTGTCAACTATTATGTTTTTTATTATTTGGTTTTTATTAAAATTGGGTAGGTTGTATTTGAAAGCATTTGTTATTATTATTTTTTCTTTTTCCGTGAATTGGGTTTCAGTTAAGTTTATGAATTTTTTATTATTAGAAGTGTGATTTGGTTGTTGGTTTGGTTTTAGGCTATTTTTGAGGTTATGTTGTTTTGTTAAATTTTCGATTTTTTTATGTCTATTTATTGTGTTTATTTTGTGTTTTATTATGATATGTTGTATTTTTTTGTATATAATAGGTGTGAGATTGTCAAATGTTTTCATTATTTCTAAATTAGTTGTGAAAAGTTGTAAATTGATTTGGCTTTTTTTATGGTAGGCAGATTTAATGTTTTCTTTAATTATGTGTAATTCGGCTATTTTTGTTGCTTTATTGATAATTGTATTTTGTAATTTTCTTGTAATTTAGTGTATTTAGGTGTGATATTAAGTGCTATGCATTGTTTATTAAAATTTATTTTGTTGATGCAATTTTCGAGTTTGATTTTGAGGTTAAGGAATTTTCTGTAGAGTTGTTTACCTTGGTAGGTGTTAAAATCTTGATATTTTACGTTGTCCATTATTTTTTCGTTGCACTGACTTTAAGAAGTTGATAAATTACTATTGTAAATACTTTTATCCACCACTAAGTGCAATAATTTTACCTTGTTGTGATGAGGCAAATTTCGGTCATTTGACCATTGTCGAATCACTGATTATGTTTCTGGTGTACATGTTCGGTTCGTGATGTTGTTATTTGGTGACGTTACACGCATTTTTTCTTGATCTGCGTGTATGATATTTTTATATAGTATGTCTTCTGTATATGTGGTCTGTAGGTTCATTAAATTGTTGTGTGTGTTTTTATAAATGTGGTATTTTTCTAGTGAGTTTAATTCTATTGGGTTATTATTTATTTCAAGTATGGTTAGGTTATTTTCGTAGTTTGTTATTTCATGTTTATGTGATATTAGGTGTGCTGCAACATTTGATACTTTTGTATTTTTATTTTTGAATGCTCTGTAATGTTCTTCAAATCTTATTTTAAATGATCTGGTCGTTTTCCCTTTGTATAATGCATTGCAGTCGTTACATGTAATTTTGTAAACTCCTGATAGGTTATGTTTTTCTGTATTTGTTTTGTGTTATCAAGATATTTTATTATTTTGTTGTTTGGTTTGTATGTTGGAGTGTAGTATTCTTTGTTGTATATATTTGTTAGTTTTTCTATTTTGTTATGGGTGTATTTATATTTTAAATAGATTTTTTTATTTTCATTATTTTTGTGTTCAGGTTGTAGTATTGTGTTGAGGTTAGGTTTTTTTGTAAATTTATTGTATATGTTTTTTATAAGGTATTTGTTGTATCCATTTTCTATTGCTATATTTGTAATGTTATCTAATTCTTCATTTAATTTTTGTTTGTTATCTTGTGTGTATTTTATTACTTTATTTGTCATGTTACTATAAGTGTTAATTTTGTGTCCAGGGGTGGTTAGATTTGTAGTAAACCATAGAAATAATGAAAAACAAACTAATACACAATAAAAAAAAGAAAACACAATAAATAGTATTATAACACTAACAAAACATATATGTAACCAAAATTACTTCCAATTTAACAATAAATACTATCAACAAACAACTGGACTTCCCATGGGATCACCCATATCATCAGTCATGTCAGAAATAACACTGAACAAATAATAATTAAACCTATACTAAACACACATAATATTTCACTATGGACAAGATACGTAGACGATATACTTGTAATATACCAACCTACCATTCACAATGAACACACCATAATACTAAACAAACTAAATACATACAATGAAAACATACAATTCACTGTCGAAACAGAAACAAACAGAACAATCAACTATCTCAACATTACATTAGATATAAATAACAATAAAATAGAAACTACAGTACACAGAAAACCTACTTCCAACAACACCACAATACACTACAAATCTAACCACCCCTGAACACAAAATTAACACTTACAGTAACATGATAAATAAAGCAATAAAATACACACAAGATAACAAACAAAAATTAAATGAAGAGTTAGATAACATTACAAAAATAGCAATAGAAAATGGATACAACAAACACCTTATAAAAACATATAAAATAAATTTACAAAAAACCTAACCTCAGCACAACACTACAACCTGAACACAAAAATAATAAAAATAAAAAAATCTACCTAAAATATAAATACACCCATAACAAAATAGAAAAACTAACAAATATATACAACACAGAATACTACACTCCAACATACAAACCAAACAACAAAATAATAAAATATCTTGATAACACAAATCACAAAACAAATACAGAAAAACATAACCTATCAGGAGTTTACAATATTACATGTAACGACTGCAGTGCATTATACATAGGGAAAACTACCAGATCATTTAAAATAAGATTTGAAGAACATTACAGAGCATTCAAAAATAAAAATACAAAAGTATCAAATGTTGCAGCACACCTAATATCACATAAACATGAAATAACAAACTACGAAAATAACGTAACCATACTTGAAATAAATAATAACCCAATAGAATTAAACTCACTAGAAAAATACCACATTTATAAAAACATACACAACAATTTAATGAACCTACAGACCACATATACAGAAGACATACTATATAAAAACATCATACACGCAGATCTAGAAAAAATGCGTGTAAAGTCAACAAATACCAACATCACGGACCGAACATCTACACCAGAAACATAATCAGTGATTCGACAGTGGTCAAGTGACCGAAAGGTGCCTCATCACAACAAGGTAAAATTATTGCACTTAGTGGTGGATAAAAGTATTTACAATAGTAATTTATCAACTTCATAAAGTCAGTGCAACGGAAAATATCAAAATATATATATATATATATATATATATATATATATATATATATATTCTTGATATTTTACGTTATCCATTGTTTTCCATTGCACTGACTTTATGAAGTTAATATATTACTATTGTAAGTAATTTTATCCACCATTAAGTGCAATGATTTTATCTTGTGTGATGAGGCACCTTTCGGTCACTTGACCATTGTCGAATCCTTATTCGACAATAGTCAAGTGACCGAAAGGTGCCTCATCACACAAGGTAAAATCATTGCACTTATGGATTCGACAATGGTCAAGTGACCGAAAGGTGCCTCATCACACAAGGTAAAATCATGGCACTTAATGGTGGATAAAATTACTTACAATAGTAATATATTAACTTCATATATATATATATATATATATATATATATATATATATATATATATATATATATATATATATGAAGTCAGTGCAACGGAAAAACAATGGATAACGTTAAATATCAAGAATATATATATATATATATATATATATTTAACATTATCCATTGTTTTTCCGTTGCACTGACTTTATGAAGTTAGTTATAAACTTCATATATATATATATATTGGACTAGGAGACTGACAGACTTACAATTGTAAAGTAAACTAACCTAGAAAGACGAATAACAATCAATTACTATCAGCTGTTTACATTTGTTTAAAAGTGATTGTTACAGGTGATTATCAGCTGATTAAGTCAAGTTAAGTATTAATTGGAGTATAGAAAATTGAGTGTTAAAAGAGTGTTCAAGGCCCGTGGGGCAGTGCCCTGATGGAATTTCTTTAAAAATAGGCCTATGTGTTAACCAAGGACCCTAAAAATGGCATCGTAAAATTTCAGCTGAAAAATGTTTGAGAAATAAATTATTGCTCTTTAACCCTCTTGCCTCCCAACGATAAAACTATCTCGTCCATACAAAATCTGTTTTATGGCCATACAGACGTTGATTTTTTACATTGATTTTTGTCATTGCTTGAAAAATTACATAGTTTTTTCGTTGTTGAATGTTTAGCCTGCTTGACTCTCTTAAATGTATTATCATTTGTATGCTTCAGATAAGAGTGTACATATTTCTAATGTCCAAGCAATTGTTTTTTTAATGCAACACAATTCAATTGTGTGATCTCTAAACGTGAAGAATCAACTTGTGCTGGTAGATCTCTTGGAGTAAATTAAAATAATTTAATCCTCAAAAGCTTAAGTTGATGTTCACAAGTGAAACTCAAACGTTTTGGTATAAAAGTGTTACATTTTGAAAACTCCTACCTAATAGCTGATTAATATTTTTAGTCTTTATAATAAAAATAAAATACTGTCAATTAAACCTCAGTAACTGCAAATGAATTTAGTGAATAAGAATTTTTAAATACAGTAATTTTTTGTTATAATGAATCACTATCAAGGCATAAATAGATGTTTACCAATGCATCAGCAAGAGCAGACTCAGCCTCACGTGACTGCTGCAAAATCTTCTGTGCCATAACAGGTCTTGTTGAATGAATAGGTGGTCTGTCAAGAATAGTAATCATTGGTCTAGACCTATAAAGTAAATCAAGGTTTGACATTTACACTCTACACTTGATAGATGTTTGTTTTAAAATCCCTAATTACCATATCCCAAATTATTCAACCTACAATTGAGGGTACTAACTGAATAATCAAAGTTTACTTCAAATTATAGCCTGTTTTTACACGTTTCATGTTTGCATCATAGAATTGATAAAGATGAAAGAAAATAGCAACTAGTAAAGAATTATAGTTTCTGTCAAACATTTATTTTTATTTGGACATTGCAAATTATATGTAAGGAGAGAAGTCTATTATTAGAGATATTTTAATTTCTATTTTTACAAAAAAAACTAGTTGTAAATAAGCACACAAATTTGGATGCACAGCATACACAAAAATATATAATAAAAGCCCAACATCATCAAATTTTTAATAAAAAGTAAAGTTACATTAATAATTCACATGAATTCAAATCATTGCCAGAATAAAATAAGCTATAACACTCAATATCAATTTTGCATAATTAGATGATAAAATCTAATTTTACCAATTAAAATAAATACAAAATGGCAAGATTGATAATAAAGAGAGGAAATTAATTGTGAAAACCACAAATAAAAACATATTTAAAAAATTATTTTATAAATTTTTTTTAATTTTAGTTTGGATTTTATTACCTTATTTTTATCAACAACATATACTAAATTTGTTTTTAAATATTTATTGCAATAAATAATTATGTAAAACCTTGTGAATGTTATTAATTTAAAAAGAACTATGACTTGTCAGTTTCTTTATAAAAACTACTAACATTTTTTTAATATAAAAGAGAATTGACGTTTTGTGATGACAAATAATTAAACTAACTTTTAGACTATATTCTGTTAAAGTCATACAACAGATTAGCATGCTAAAAACTAGTTGTTTGCATATATTTCTTTTAAAGTAATCTTTCCTAATTCATTAAAGGCAGATTCAGTTGTGCCAGGTACTTACAACTCATTTTTTGCACATTGGGAAGCAAGCATTTTGTTTTTAATTAATGACTTTTATTTTAAAAGTTTGAACTCCATTTTAAACAAAAATGGAAAAATGAGATACCTAAATCACTTTTAAAAGTTGACGTGGTATTGAAAATAGGTTAAAAAGCAATTTCATAAATAATTGAAAATTAAATTCAAATTTTAATAAACCTAAAATACATAACTGGTATTAGTATGTTTTTAGATAATTCTACCAAATATAAAATAATTCTGTTACAATCTGTGTAAAAGTTTGAAGAAGTGTTAGTAATATTTTTCCCCCAGAAAGCTGTTATTTAAATATGTATAATATACAAACTATTCGTCTCATTAAAATGATAAATAATGCATGCCACTTCCCTTAAAAATGTACAAACAAAATAACGTTTTATTTAGTTAGCGCTATTCAACACATATACCCTAAACATTTTTAACACTAAAACATTTCTAAAAACTCACCTGATCTTAATTCCTAAATTTTGTAACACAGAATACCTATTAGGACTGGTTTCTCGGCTAGTACCAGTAGAACGGCAAAATGGTTTGTTTTGTATTCTTGACCTTGGTGGGAATGGAGCTTCAGGTGCAAAGTTGTATGTAGCATAGTTAAACCTTGATGATGGTGAACCAGATCTACTGCTTGCTAAAACAAGAACACATAAGGTTTTAACACAGTTTATAACACTTTTTAGATTTTTGAATATTATCTTTTTTCTAATTAGTCTCTATATTTGTCTCTAATTTATTAATTATTTACTATTTTTAATATTTGACTTGAAAATATTTATGAAAGTATAAATTTTGTTAACATTAATAGCAGCCCACATTTTCAGTTTTGAATGGTCAGCACAGTAGATTTTCACACAAAAAGCCAAATATTCTTTGGTTTCTGTAACAATTTTGTTGACCAAATCTCTATCAAAAAATTATAGGTCTAATTCTTTAGGTTTCGATGGGAAACAAATTTTGTTAGATATGTCTGATTTCATTGTATCAAAATCATGCAGTGATCTGTAAACATGTGAGACAATCCATAGGCTTTGCATACAAAAATGGTAACTATGTACTCTGTGTAGTATTTATTATCTAGATATTATCAAATATTGAACCTAGGGTACACTACAATACACAGATAACAAAATCGTAAACATACACCAATACTAATTTGAGAGAAATGATGAAGCATTCCTATACAGGAATGCTCCCACTGCCCGTTGCTTGATCTCACTACTGGTACGGGAATGCTAATCAAAGGATTGAAATCAGCCTATTACGAATTTCCACTATATATATATATATATATATATATATATATATATATATATATATATATATATATATATATATATTCGTCCAGCATTGACGAAGTGAACCCAAAAACATTTGAAGAGCGCAGATAACTCTGCTCCTATATATAGAGGAATGAAGCCACGCCCATTGACGTCAAAGCACACATTGACGTCAATCCACACACACACCTGATCCAAACAATTACTCACATTCCTTTGGGCTTTGTTCACCTTTCTGCCGATAAAATCTATCGATGACACACTTCCACGCTGCAGGCAAATTCAAAGTTCAACTCGCTCTTCAACTGTTGTTGGGTTCACCTCGTCAATGCTGGATGAGATTCTAGCGAAACGTCGGAACTGCGAATTCATGCACTACAGAATGAATGGATGTACTCCAGATATTAACTATTCATCATATATATATATAAAGTTATTATTATTAATTGTAAATAATAACTTCATAAAGTCAGTGCAACGGGAAAATAATGGACAACGTGAAATATATATATATATATATATATATATATATATATATATATATATATATATATATATATATATATGTATATATATATATATATATATATATATATATATATATTTCAAATGCTCCATTAAAAGTTTAAAATTTTTGTTCCAAGTTTCACTGCACAGTGTAGTCAGACTGTTGGTTATAAAGAAATTTTCTGAATGAAAAAATTTTAAAAAACGTTTTGACTCAAGACCTCAAGATTTGACTCTTGTTTTGGTTACTTGTTTCTCATCATGGGACGGTTATGATTTTTTTAAAAATCTTATTATGGATCGTAGTACCACAAATAGAAGTTACAAGAGAATTTCAGGCAATATGAAAGAATTTTTATGATAACGGGGACATATGCTCTGAAAAGATATAACATGGTCTACATTGCTAACATATGAGGCAAAAGTTTACTTCATTTCCCAATATAGATCAATATAGGCTGTAATGGCCTCCATCATCAAGCCTCTTCAATGTATAATAATGTCCCCTATCCCAGCATAGGCCTTTCCACTCATACATCTCATATCTTTGAACTCATATTATTTCACACCATCTAAACACAACTCTTCTATTTGTTCCTGGCCACTTTTAATTTCAAAAAATGTTTTTCGCATATGCTATCAATCAATTTTCTCTGAATGGCCAACCATTGGTATTTGTTTTATTTTATATAAATCTTAATATTATGATGCTTCATAATTTGATCTATTTCTTGTCTTATTCTAAACTAAATTTTAATTCAAATATATATATATATATATATGAAGTTAATATATTACTATTTTTGAGTAATTTTATCCACCATTAAGTGCAATAATTTTACCTTGAGTGATGAGGCACCTTTCGGTCTTTGACCATTGTCGAATCACTGATTGTTCTCTGCTGTGGATGCTACGTCCGTGAAGCCGGTGTTTGTTGAAGTTACGCGCACTATTTCTTGATCTGTGTGTATGAGGTTTCTGTATAGTATGTCTTCTGTCTATACAGAAACCTCATACACACAGATCAAGAAATAGTGCGCGTAACTTCAACAAACACCGGCTTCACGGACGTAGCATCCACAGCAGAGAACAATCAGTGATTCGACAATGGTCAAAGACCGAAAGGTGCCTCATCACTCAAGGTAAAATTATTGCACTTAATGGTGGATAAAATTACTCAAAAATAGTAATATATTAACTTCATAAAGTCAGTGCAACGGAAAAACAATGGATAATATTAAATATCAAGAATATATATATATATATATATATATATATATATATATATATATATATATATGAAGTTAATATATTACTATTATAAGTAATTTTATCCACCATTAAGTGCAATGATTTTACCTTGTGTGATGAGGCGCCTTTCGGTCACTTGACCATTGTCGAATCACTGATTACTTTTTTTCAATTTTTCTGGTGTGGATGTTCGGTCCGTGGTGTTAGTACTTGTTGACGTCATACACGTTTCCTCTTGAGTCTTTTGTATAATGTTTTTGAATTGTATGTCTTCTGTATATGTTGTTTGTAGATTCATTAAATTGTTGTGTATGTTTTTATAAATGTGGTATTTTTCTAGTGAGTTTAGTTCTATTGGGTTATTATTTATTTCAAGTATGGTTAGGTTATTTTCGTAATTTGTTATTTCATGTTTATGTGATATTAGGTGTGCTACAACATTTGATACTTTTGAATTTTTGTTTTTGAATGCTCTATAATGTTCTTCAAATTTTATTTTAAATGATCTGGTTGTTTTCCCTATGTAAAATGTGTTACAGTTGTTACATGTAATTTTGTAAATTCCTGATAGGTTATGTTTTTCTGAATTTGTTTTGTGGTTTGTGTTATTATGTTTTATATGTCTTAATAAGTGTATGTTATAAGTGTCTTACACATTAAGACCTTTTTGAGAAGTTTTATTTGTCAATTATGCAGTCATCTCCAAATAAAGTTACACACATTAAAATATATTAAGGACACTGAATCCATATGCTCAACTGCTCTCAAGTTAATGTCAATTCAATTTATATAAAAACTAGGGATGGGCCGATTCCAATTCTTGATTCCAAGAATCGTCGATTTTAATGGTATCTAGTAATCATCGATACTGGATTCTGCATTGTTTAAAGTGCCCATTCCGAGTCTTGTTTTTTTTATTGTTACAATACGTATGCGGTGTAATTTATTGGAAAAATAATTAACAATCAACTATGTTATTTATGTATTGGTTGCTTTGAAAGAATTAAATGAATAGAAACAAGTGCCTATTTGAGGTAACAAAATTATTATTATTATTATTACTTATGACTCTACAACAAAGATGATTTGAAGCATTTAAGATCCGTTTGTTTGTCACCTTGATCTGATATCTTTGTTCATGCTTTCAAGAAATTTGTATTTATAAATGATAAGGACAAACCTACTGTGTAGCCTATTACATTAAAACGGAGCTTTCAAAAGGGTTCTCTATATGACCAAGATGTTAGCTAAATTATGGGTACAGAATATCATGCAGGCCTATATAACTTGAAAGAATAAGGAATCAAAAAAAAAAAATGTTTAGAACAATACATACAATCTTTTAAACAACAAACACAATCTATCCAGTATATACAAAATAACATATAATGACTATTCCAGCTTCTACATTGGCCAAACTGGTAAAACATTTAACACACGTTTCAAAGAACACATTAATGACTTGAAAAACTAACACAAAATCCAGCTACGCAACACACATACATGAAAATTCATACCAATTTAAATTTTCACTTCATATTAAACCACAGTACAAAAAGTAACCACTACAAAAAAATATGAAATACACAAACATCACACAATAAACAAACAAAAATATCTTAAACAGCCCCACACACATTGAATCCAATATCCTATTGCATTATACTGTAAACAACCAGTTTAACCCAACGCCTGGGTATCCAGTATATTTATAAATCATATCCCCACATCTTATGCCTTGTGTGACGCAGTAGAGTGTCAGCTTTATAAATGTAACAGTTGTTTTGAAACTAGTCATCAAATAAATTTAAAAGTAATCACTTAGTTACACAATAATTAATTATAGTTACATATTGTTTGTCCTTTCTACATTTTAAATAATATAGCAAATAAATTTAATGGAATGTGTATTTTTTTAAATATATTATTTTCTATATAAAATAGATACTGGAAAGTCAGGCCATTTTAGGAATGGCATGATTTGGTCCAATTAAATGGCTCATCCTATTAAATAAAGCTTCAAAAATAAAGTGTAATATACTTTACTAAACAATCAGTAACGTCAATTTATGTTGTTATAAAATATGTTATTCAGGAATAAATTCTGAACATGATAATATTAATTTCAAGTGACAGAATCAACAATCAGTGCTTACAAAGTAGCAACTAAGGTTAGGTGAAATACAATACTTCTAAAACAGAGTGTTAGAAATTGGACTAACACTTGTGAATATAACGGTGAGATGTATTTACAAAACAAACTGTCGAGTTTGAAAGTTAGAAGATAAAATTGTATTACATTAACAAAACCATGTAGAATATTTGTGTTTATAAGTTGTCACTTTGGATGACAAGCATGGGCTACACAACTAGCAGCTGCAGTCTCGCTTAAAAGTATCCATTTTATTTTAACAAAATACTATACTATTTTATTGGCCCATAATATATACTGTAAGAAATAAACAGTATTTCAAACTAATTAACTAACATTTTTTGTTTTTGTTTTTTTGAATTTTTGTCTAATTAAACAGCTGGTCCAATAAACTAATGCCCAATTAAGTGGAATCCACTGTTGACATAATCTAGTCCCAATTTATTAAATTGTCCCAAAAGACAAAATTAAATGAATTAACTGTAACAATAGGTCATCTAAAGAAAATATTTATGGTACAGGAACAACAGGATGTGAATTTTTTAAACACTTTATTTATGGTTTGTTCTATACACAACAGTACATCAAAACATAAATACACTCTTATATTAAGATTTTTTTATTTCTAAAAAATTAGAAAATAAAAAAACAATTTAAAATTTAAAACACAATTCATTTATGAAAACATTCAAAAATTAACATAACATAACCAAACATTACCCATTTTTATTAAAAATTTCAATTTTTTAGAGAAATCATCATTTTTATTTCGTTTGTCCTTCAATTTTGTCTTTAAAGATATTATACTGTGTCAAATTTGCTGATAACTGTATACTTACGCTGAGAATGAGAAACTCCTGCAACTCTACTTCTGGGTCTTCCAGTTCTTTCATTTCCAGTAACTGCCTGCTGACTTCCATGCCCTACTGGAGCTTGTGGAGGGGACCCAAGATCTGGCAATTTCTTGGCACGTGCTGAACAATGCCAATTAAATTTAATTTGTTAACATTACTTTTTATAACTTAAAAGAAATAAATTTTAATAATAAACTTTTAAAAAAATTATATTAGGGCCAATGAGAATAAAAATTGACTATATGATATTTATGCAATTGTTTGGATTGAAATTGATACAAACGAAAAACTGATGCAAAAGTTAGTAATAGAACAAATGTCTGTTTAAACGAATTATGGCAGTTAAAATATTTAGAATCAGTAATGAATTTGAAACACTAAATGATAATAGCAAATAAAAAGAGACTCAGAAAACCAAAATACCTAACATTGTAAAAACATTTTAATCTGAAATGTCCTTTTATTTAGAACAAAACTCAATAATAGAATTATTACTACTAAGTCACAATACTTGGGCATGGGTAAAATTTATTTAAATACAAAAAGTTAATGAAATTTCAACATTGAGACCAAAAATTATAACAAGGACCAACTAGAAACATGCTACATAGAAAATTAAATATAATAAGAAAATAAAATACACACACACACACACACATCCATACACAAAAAAACCCAAACACACAATAGTGCAAAATATTTTGAAACTTGTGTGATATTTATGCAAAAACAAATTATCTTTAGGAAACTTATTTACAGAATGTCATTGCTAGATAAATTCAGTAACTTCTGAACTTGGATCACGAGAGTAAAAATGAAAATCACTAGCAATCATGAAATTGCACATTAGTAATGAAAAAATTATAATATAAATTCTTGTATAATTTGTTACGGTTATCTTGTTTATTTATTAATTTCTAAAAACGTTTTTTTTTGTTTTGTTTTCTGGAGGCAAAAACTCCAGATTTGTTTTTTAGAACTTCTAAAAACTGTAGTTAGCTTGTTCAACTATACTTTATCCACCACTAAAATCCTGTCAAGATATTGCCTTTTAAAAATATAATATTTGACAGATTAGTGTGGTCTAATTCACTCTCACAAAATTTTATGAAATATAATAAACCAAACTGAATTACTACAGCCTGAGACAGTGTCTTCTTGTTGTGCCCCTGGTACAGTGATATGGTTTAAACCAAGGATGGACCACTTCTTAACTCTTAAGGGTTACTTCAATATTTTCAGTCAAGACAAGGGTCGTACAAATAATTTCACACATACATTAATAAGCCAAATGTAGGCAATATGTATATTGTATAGTATCCGTCATATATGAAATAACATGAATTAATAAAACGTTACACACAATATTTTCGTATAGACTTACATTTAATATCATAAATAATGTACAAAGGATCAAAATAAGTTTAATATTACATTTTTAGTTGCTATTTAATCCTATTTTTTACTTATCAAAACAGAGTATTGGAAAAAAATGTAATTTATTTAAATTTAAAATCGTCCATAAGTATGTACATACTTTGCAATATCGTTAAACAGTTTATCAAAACCAATATGAATTGTAGTTGTTGCAATCTTTAGCAGATCTCGAAGATGGTTGTCTGTCAGTCTGTTGCGGTGAGTTAATTTTTTAAATTTCATTGTTGAAAAGGTGCACTCACAAAAATATGTGCTTCCAAACATAGAAACTATTTTCCTACCAAAGACATGTAGTTTGGGATATTTCTCCTCAGACATTAAACTCCAAAATGCAGCACCAGTTTCCTACCTTGTCTGAAACAATGGGTCATTTGCAAGTCATAGAGCTCTCATTGAATGTTGACATCTTCCTGTGAAATATCACAGTTGTTAAATAAGAAAAGATGCTGCCGCATGTCATTAAAATCCCAAAACCGTTCACTGACCGACTCCAGAAGCATATCTGAAATATGTATGCAAAAACTGAAATCACTGGTTGGGATTTCTTCCATGATTTTTTGCATAATGAAAAATGTACGAGGTTGGCTTTTTTAAAGCTGGATTGGAAAATCTAAAGTCGGTTACAAATCCGTCTAAGTGTCCTACTAACTGGGGTATGGTTTGGTTTGGACCCTGTATTTTCAAGTTTATTCATCCATGTAGTGATTTATGTTTGTTATAAAGGCCATACTGCACAGAAAATGAAAATCCAGAAGCTTTTCTTGCATTTACAAGGAGCTAGGTGTTTTGTCACATACATTGAGGAACTTTGTTACCTCTTTTCTCAAATTAAAGAATCATTTTAAGCAGTTTCCCTTGCTTAACTTAACAGCGCACTTCCGTAAATAGTGTCAAATCACCATATTCTGTCCCTAGTTCTGATAAAAAACCATGAATTTTCTATGGGTCGACGACCGATTCTCTCCTTTTATCATAATTACACATTTCATAGTATCTTCCATTTCCAGAATTTTTCCGCACGGGGCTTGTTGGTGTATAATACAATGCAATGCTGGACAGTTGATTCCAGCCTTTCGCAGTAAGCCAACTAGGCCTACCTGATAGCCAACCATAGCTTTGGCTCCATCTGTTACAATAGCCGACAGATTATTTCTTCTTTCACAGCTGTTCAGTCCTTTCATAACTGCAACAAAAATGTCTTGACCTCTGGTAGTACCATGTAAAGACTATAATGCCAACAACTATTTATTCATTGTAAAATCCTTGTCCACAGTTCTGATAAAAATTAACAACTGAGCAGTATCTGTTACATCAGTGGATTCATCCAAGGCCAGAGAAAAATAATAGTATCTTCCATTTCCAGAATTTTTCCGCACGGGGCTTGTTGGTGTATAATACAATGCCATGCTGGACAGTTGATTCCAGCCTTTCGCAGTAAGCCAACTAGGCCTACCTGATAGCCAACCATAGCTTTGGCTCCATCTGTTACAATAGCCGACAGATTATTTGTTCTTCCACGGCTGTTCAGTACTTTCATAACTGCAACAAAAATGTCTTGACCTCTGGTAGTACCATGGAAAGACTATAATGCCAACCACTATTCATTCATTGTAAAATCCTTGTCCACAGTCCTGATAAAAATTAACAACTAAGCAGTATCTGTTATATCAGTGGATTCATCCAAGGCCAGAGAAAAGTAAGCAGCCACTGAAATAATACTAGTTAATTTATTTGATACATGGTTACTCATTTCTTCAACCCTTCTAGTGACATTCTGTTTCAAAAGTGATACGTTTTTGAAACCAATTGAGAGTTTTTCCATCACCAAAGGCACGAGCCATTTCTATACATTTTTTAACAAATTCGCATCAGAAAAAGTGTTTTTAGCTTTAGCTATCTCTGCACTCCCAATATACGCGGCTAAGAGTGAGTTTTTATGCAAAGATGTTGATTTATTAAAAAACCTTTTTTGAGTGCTAATCTTTTATTTCAAATTAGATACAATAGCACGCCGAAGTTCTCCAGCGTAATTTTTGTACTTGGCAGCATGGTGCTGAACATAATGACATTTCAAGTTATATTCTTTTTGCACAGACACTACAACTAAACCCACTAAAGTTGTACTTATACACTATACCAAGTTAAATATACTGATATATCTTTGACAGAATCAATAAAAAATAAACAAACCAAAGTTAGAATTGAAAGGCAAAAAATATCGGACAATCTCAAAGGTTTATTTGATACAATAGATAAAAGGCCACTGCCATTGTTTCACGCTAGATATGATTGGAATGCATTAGAAAGAAGAGAAAAAGTAAGTGGAAACTGGGTATCATAATACACTAGCCATAGGAACTGACAATTACGGTATACTGTCATCACTCATATTTAATGGTTTAAAATCTTACTAATAAAAACTTACAATAATTAAATTTCAGAAAAACGTAATTACCTTGAAAATCATCCCCTAGAACAGCATGTAAGAAACAATATAAATACAAATTGTATTATTATTTATAAAATGAACTAAACTTTCTTTAAAATGGGGTGTTTCTACTTGAACTAATTTTCTATTAAAGGAAGAATAAATAATTCAGTGTATTTAAAAACCTATTACCATGTTATTAAGTTATAGAAACAAAAAATACTTAGATTAAATACTTTAGTTTATACAAAAATGAATTATTAACTTCTGAATGTAATATAGATATAACTGCATAAGATCTTCAATACAACATCTATAAAATATATTAAAGCCAGTCTAAATAATTAAATATAATCATTATAGTATCAAAACAGAACTAATTAAAATAGAAGTTATTTGATGTAATCATCTTGAATTCACTGATTAAACTAAAAAATTAGTTTAATTAAAATAATATTCAAACAACTTACGTAGAGAGCCGCCTGCACCCACTTTTTGCCGAGCCAATGCTGCATACTGTGCTCTTGCTTTTGCTCTTTGTGCTGCCTGTAGGTCTATAGCACTATTTGAGCGAACAGTTTGAACAGGAGAACCTGAGCTCAAACGTCTCCCTGCATCTGAACAAGTGCAAAAGTGTGTCTACATCTCTAAAGATCTCATGCAAGTACACATCGTGCAATATTCAAAATTCAAAAGTATTTTGTAGTACACCTACACCACTAAATATCAAGACAATAATCAAACATATTCAATATTTCCAGTGCTTTTTTGATGAAATATAAATTGCTGCAAAACCCATTTTATTCGTGATGAAATATAAATTGCTCCAAAACCCAAAACACCTCATTTTATGTAACCATTCTAGTACTTAACAGTAATAATATTGTATCATTAAAATCTGGTAGTATTGACATTAAAAATGTTAAAATTAGAGCTTTAAAACAAATTTTTTTAAAAATCCTTTAAAAAACTTATATTATCTAAATAAACATGTAGTTGTAATAAATGTATAATTTTACAATAGTTAAATATACACTAATCTCTGAACTAATTGATTTGTTTTATTATTTTTATGCTCTTTTATAGAGATCCTGTATTTTTCACTATCTTCATTATTTATTATATCTTACAACTTTATTTGTGTATTGTTAATAAAATTTATTCCAATTATTAATATATTCAACTCAAATTTTATGATGTTTTCTTATGGCATTCTGCAACTGTTATGGATTAAATATTCGAAAAAAAAGATTGTTCAGGTTTTTTATCTGTGTAGTTTTATAATAATACTATTTATAGTCTAACTACAGAGACAGCTATAAAGTAATTTAAACTGGTGTTGTATTTCTCTTAAAATAGCATCAATGTTTACTATGACAACATACTAATTATTGAACCCAAGTTTTGTATTGAATTTTGAACAATATGAGTATTGTGTAAAACAATACTAATAAAATTTAGATTTTTTTATATAACCAACATGAGAATTATTTGCTATCTACTGATTTTATTATTAATTAATTAAAAAATAATTGTGTACAAGATAGAAAAGAATTTGAATGAATGTGGCCACACATGTACTTGCTACATCACCTACCTGCTAACGTAAAACCAGATGATATTTTTAAAAGGGCAGACAAGTCCCATTGGGCATATCTTCACAATTTTAAAATAATAAAACACTCAGAATGTAAATGCACGTACAGACATACTACTTACTTGGAATTTACTCTTTTGACGACTAGACTGATTTTTATTTATGAACTGTTCTGCAGCTTTACACAAAAATGACAAAGGATACTTGTGTTGGCAATTATAGTCCCTTGCAATTTAGTGTCCACAATCATGATCAAATGTTCATATATTTAACCCGAAGAGAAAGTTTATTAACCATTTAAAATGCTAATTAGATCTTACATAATGTGTATATATAATAAACACCAAGTACAATATACTTTAAAAGTTTTATAAAAGTTGCTTTTATAGTTACTGTCTACAGATGCTGAAGTTATAATCAATATGTGCATGCTAAATATCGGGTACTATTAACCTTTTGATCCTAACACCCAAATTATCGGAAATATTGAAAACCCTTTTCAATTTCAAGTCTGAATTTTCGGGTATTTACAAAATATTTTTTTTTTAAAATATAATCGGTAAAATAATTTTTGCATATATTAAAGCATTCGTAATGATCCTGTTTAGAAAGTTATAGTACTTAAAGGCACTTCCAGTTTGACTTGGCAACTGTTTTAGTTAAAACTTGACTGTAGCTGCTTGGCGCCATGTGCTGCGTCAGCTACTATTGTAGTAAGTGTGAGTGAGTGGTCTGTTTATTACTTATATTCTGTTGTGAAGCTGATTTTTTTTGTTTGGTAGTTGAGTGTTTACATTGTTACGACGACAAGTTTATTATTGTTTGTAGTAGTTTATGTTAGTGTATAGTGTTAGTATATATAACTAAAAACTGTTTTTTGTGACCATAAGACAACATCAAAACATTTGATTAAAGCTAAAATAAAATTATTTGTGTTTATTTTGTAATTTTAAAAGTTACTTAATTCATTACTGTTATTTTTATACATTTCCAATGTAATTTTCGCAATATTGTGCTGTGGAGCTAAATGCACACTTTTTAGTTATAGGCTTATATCTCTGTTACTAACGGATATCACTAAGTGAAAATTTGGAAAAACTCATGTTTATGTGTACAAAGACAAGGTGCTTTTATTTAGGAACTGATTTTTAATTTTAAATACTATATATAAAATGAAAAAAATGGTTTGGAAAAATGATTTTTAGTAATTAATAAATCACATTTTAATAAATCATAGCCGGGACTGGAGCAGATAGCCATGCAAAAAGTCCTGGGATCAAAATGAACACAAAAGAATATTATTACCCTTAATATCTATAGTAAATTACCTTTCATGTTGAAGTGAAGTTAATATGTTGTGCTTAGTGTTTATTCTACAAAGAAATGCAGTGCAGATGCTTATACCTTAAGAGTTTTGTTTATACAACTGCAGACAGTTGAAAATAAACATGTGTCAACAGTTAATGTGACCTACACACTTGATCTCCATAAATTATGGTAAAAATCTGGTTAAGCACAAGTATAGGAATAATTTTTTAAACTTCATGATCCTACATTTAGATACATGTTTATTACAGCATTATGCAAAAAAATTGAATAGTGTTTTATTTTAGATTCTGAAAACATTAAGAAAACATGTGAGATCTTAACACTTTCCACTCCAATTAATTTGAAACTACTTTTCCTATTAAGTTTATATAATTTTGAGCTCCAAATGTTTTTTCATTTAATTATTTTTAAAATATGTTTATGTCTGTGAACAAAAGTATTCATGTTCAAGTATTTTTGGGTGTTTATTAATTACAGAAATCAACTGACTTTATTTTAAAAAGCTGAAACAAGATTATTTTAAAGTGAATTGAGATTTTTTCCCTAGTATGAAAATAAAATGTGTTCTTCACATACCATATCAAGAGATTTACACAATTTTCTTACAAAATTATTCATAAAAAATATTTAACAATTTTTGAAAAAGTGACTTTTGCATTATCACCTCATAAATTGATTAAAAAAATATCTAATTATTATTTTTTTTAGTTGCTTGGTAACAGCATTTTGTCTGGTCTATTCTAGTAACCAAAGATATTTTTTCATGAATTGCAAACAATATATCAGATAAAAACATGTAAACACACTAAAAAATAAAAATTCAAATATTTTGGGTTCATAGATGTTTAATTTATATACTTGCAGAAACAAACCTAAAATAGTATAATTAATTTCTAAAATTATCCATTACAATATATTTGTAGTTTTTTCTTTGGATGCTTAGCATTAAATTTTTTTTAATTCTTTGAAATATTCATCTATAACCTACGGTGATGAAAAATATTGTTCCGACTAACAGGAAGTTCGTTTTAAAGCAGTTTTTATGCGTTTAGCACACAAAATATCAAAAGTAATGATTATTTAGTTGGAAATGAAGATCAGTGGCTTAATAAACACTCTGATATCCTGAAACTAGTGCATTATTAAAAACAAAAATGTATGGAGTTATACAAAGTGGTACAAGCTATATTCGAGCGTTGTTAGAATCATGTTGTGATAGAACCTGACCTATACACAAGCATAGTATTCAAGTATTATCATTTTTATAATTTATGTTAAAACTATTTCAGCAGTTTATCGATTTTTCTATTGCATAGAACAATTTTAAAATATTTCTATGTCTACCATCAATATGTTCAGGGTATGTTTCAATCTGCTCTCATCTTTTAGTTGTTGCTAAAGTTGTCAAATATTATCATCCTATAAAGTATTTTGGCTATAAACCAATATATTTTTGTAATTTCTTATATTTATGTAAGTTTGCATTAAATAATACAGTAAAATTCGTTTAATACACTCCCGTTTTAGACGATTTCCTGCTTATTATGATTTTTTCTCAGACCCTAAAGCATTACAAAAGCATACTAATTTTCATGGATAATACGTTTTGAATCATGCTTAAAACACTTTTTTCACAACAATTTTCTTGACTATCTGGAATTTTAGCATCTATCAAACAAATTTACATGATAGTTTTGCATTACGATAGTTTTATGCAGTTCCGCTATTGTACAACAAAAAATGGATATATATATGAAGTTAACTTCATAAAGTCAGTGCAACGAAAAAACAATGGATAACGTAAAATATCAAGTATATATATATATATATATATATATATAGTACGCCCGAGGACGATGGCACGGCCAGCCATTGAAAGCTACCTCACATAAATACCAAGTAAGATTCTTGTTTAAGTACATAAGTGAAAGTGATAAGGTATACAAGAAAACAGTGTTGCATAGCTACAAATATATATATATATATATATATATATATATATATATATATATATATATATATATACATACATATTGATATTTAAAAAAAAATATTGACTTTATTTAAAAAATTAACTTCAGTTAGGCGATGATAACCTTGATAGGTTTTTCGCCTGGAAAATAAAAAAAAAAAAAAACTGATATTTTACGTTGCCCATTATTTTTCCGTTGCACTGACTTTATGAAGTTGATATATTACTATTGTAAATACATTTATCCACCACTAAGTGCAATAATTTTATCTTGTTGTGATGAGGTACCTTTCGGTCACTTGACCACTGTCGTATCACTGATTATTTTTTCTGGTGTACATCAGACCGGACCGGTGGTTTTTTTTCGGACCGAACATCTACACCAGAAAGAATAATCAGTGATTCAACAATGGTCAAGTGACCAAAAGGTACCTCATCACAACAAGGTAAAATTATTGCACTTAGTGGTGGATAAATGTATTTACAATAGTAATATATCAACTTCATATATATATATATATATATATATATATATATATATATATATATATATATAGGAATTTTTTGGACTTGATAGGAGACTGACAGACTTACCTAAAGGCAATAGTCCAAAACTGCAATCTCTTGGAAATAAGCACATATAAAACACATATAAAACACTTAATACACTTTTATTTGAAATATTTGTCAATCTTTTGTTTTGTTTTTCTCTTTCTTGACTGAAGAATATCATGTTGATCGAAATATTTCAAATAAAAGTGTATTAAGTGTTTTATATGTGCTTATTTCCAAGAGATTGCAGTTTTGGACTATTGCCTTTGGGTAAGTCTGTCAGTCTCCTATCAAGTCCAAAAAATTCCTAAATAAGCTTTAAGCTCTACTAGAACTAACCTAAATATATATATATATATATATATATATATATATATATATATATATATATGAAGTTAATATATTACTATTTTTGAGTAATTTTATCCACCATTAAGTGCAATAATTTTACCTTGAGTGATGAGGCACCTTTCGGTCTTTGACCATTGTCGAATCACTGATTGTTCTCTGCTGTGGATACTACGTCCGTGAAGCCGGTGTTTGTTGAAGTTACGCGCACTATTTCTTGATCTGTGTGTATGAGGTTTCTGTATAGTATGTCTTCTGTATATGTTGTTTGTAAATTCATTAAGTTGTTGTGTATGTTTTTATAAATGTGGTATTTTTCTAGTGAGTTTAGTTCTATTGGGTTGTTATTTATTTCCAGTATGGTTTGGTTATTTTCGTAATTTGTAATTTCGTGTTTATGGGAAATTAGGTGTGCTGCAACATTTGATACTTTAGAATTTTTATTTTTGAATGCTCTATAATGTTCTTCAAATCTTATTTTAAATGTTCTGGATGTTTTTCCTATGTAAAATGCGTTACAGTTGTTGCATGTGATTTTGTAGATTCCTGATAGGTTATGTTTTTCTGAATTTGTTATGTGGTTTTTGTTACTAAGATATTTTATTATTTTGTTGTTTGGTTTGTAAGTTGGAGTGTAGTATTCTTTGTTATATATATTTGTTATTTTTTCTATTTTGTTATTGGTATATTTATATTTTAGGTAGATTTTTTTATTTTTATTGTTTTCGTGTTCCGGTTGTAGTGTTGTGTTGAGGTTAGGTTTTTTTGTGAATTTATTGTATATATTTTTTATAATGTGTTTGTTGTATCCATTTTCTAATGCTATTTTTGTAATGTTATCTAATTCTTCATTTAATTTTTGTTTGTTATCCTGTGTGTATTTTATTGCTTTATTTATCATGTTACTGTAAGTGTTAATTTTGTGTGTCCAGGGGTGGTTAGATTTGTAGTGTATTGTGGTGTTGTTGGAAGTAGGTTTCCTGTATACTGTAGTTTCTATTTTATTATCATTTATATTTAAAGTAATGTCGAGGAAGTTGATTGTTCTATTTGTTTCTGTTTCAACGGTGAATTGTATGTTTTCGTTGTATGTATTTAGTTTGTTTAAAAAAAAAAAAAAAAAAAAAAAAAAAAAAAAAAAAAAAAAAAAAAAAAAAAAAAACATACACAACAACTTAATGAATTTACAAACAACATATACAGAAGACATACTATACAGAAACCTCATACACACAGATCAAGAAATAGTGCGCGTAACTTCAACAAACACCGGCTTCACGGACGTAGCATCCACAGCAGAGAACAATCAGTGATTCGACAATGGTCAAAGACCGAAAGGTGCCTCATCACTCAAGGTAAAATTATTGCACTTAATGGTGGATAAAATTACTCAAAAATAGTAATATATTAACTTCATAAAGTCAGTGCAACGGAAAAACAATGGATAATATTAAATATCAAGAATATATATATATATATATATATATATATATATATATATATATATATATATATATATATATATATATATATGAAGTTTATGGAAAAACAACGGAAAAACAATGGATAACGTTAAATATCAAGAATATATATATATATATATATATAGAAATTTTTTTACTAGATAGGAGACTGACAGACTTACCAAATGACAATAGTCCAAAACGGCAATCTCTTGGAAATAAATAAATACACATATAAAAACTTATCAAATATACAACTTTAGATGTTTCGTGACAAATTCTAAAATTCTGAAGCCAACCATTTGAAGTCTTTAAGCTGTATAAATTTATTTCTTTGCTAATTTTTAAAGCTTGTTCTTCTAGGATCAGAGATTCACTTTTTAGCAAGTTTTTGGCCTAGCCACACAGAACCAATCAAAAACAAGTTTGTCCACTGCACTTTAATTTGTTTTTCTAAACTTAATGTTTTTATTGCTTACATTTCTATTGCTGAACAATTCCCTTATCCAACCTTCACTTTTTAAAATGACACTTATCTGTGTTTTTCAAATTTTGAACTTTTCTGCCAGTTTCCACACACTTAAACCTTTTTTTTTACACTCTAAAACTTTAATCTTTCCTTTTATTCTATGAGCTTTATGTTTCCCACTTATTTTGAATAAAAGTAAATACAAAGACATAATTTTTATTCAAAAGCACTTCACTCTCCTATAACTATGAATTTTACTACATACAACTAACTGTTAAAACATGAGATACATAGGTCTCAACCTATAGGTCTTCAACTGGACTGAAAATCTAGATCTGAAGACATAGCACATGAAGTAGGATACAGTTCTCAAAATTTTGACACCTGACAGTTACTGGATTGCGTAAATAACAACAAACTCTACTGTACTAATGGAGAATGATAATTCATGTCTACCAACAGATTTAGGTTTCTGTTTACAGATAAAGTAGTGCTTCTTTACATTTTCCAGATAAAATTTTGCATACACAAACAACAAATTTATATTAATTTTATGACTAAATACCACTAGAGTCTGTATTTAGAAGTGTCCATTGTTTTAAAGAGATTTATAAAAGATCCCTATGACATAGGACTGGGGATCAAAAATTTATCCGTAAAATGGACGGTCCATAAAGAAAGGTTTCACTGTATTTGCTTTGAGTACTCATACTTATAACTTTTTTTTATTTGCATGATTGTAACTGTGTATAGAAAACATAGCGATATCTTGAACACTGTCAATATCCCAGTAACATCATAACTTTGCCAATAAAAAACACAAAAATTCCTCTAACCTGTGTGGAACATAGAGCCCTTTCTAAACCCAGTAACTGAGTTATAATTGTAGTTTTAACATTATCGATGTTAATAAAAGTGATGGTGAAAGACGTAAAGTTAGTTTATATCTGTAATGGCTGCCAATAATAGCATAAATGCTGCAGTGGATCCAAGACATTAGCATTTGGGGCTAGTCGTAAATGTATCATTTTTTAGAATCAAAGCATTACTATGTTGGGAAAGAAACATTTATGGTCATTGGGAGGTCTATTTACAGCATAAATATTATTTTATAAAAAAATAATTTATTTATACTTTAGTTCTGCAAATAAAATATTTACAAAGCCACCCACATTCCGTGGTAAAATGTTTTACATACTATGTGACAAAGTGTTTCAAAAATAAAAACTTTACAAGTCAGATTATTATGTAAGTAAGCTGATCACTGATTGTGGTTCATGTTGCAGACAAAAAAAAATACAGGATATAAAAAATAACATATACACAGGATTAGAAACAACATAATAAGGCTGAGAAATCGCAACACCAAAAAAACAAATAAGCCTTCTCATGTAAAACAGAAATTTAGTACTACAAACTGGCAATGTCACCAACCACTCATATCACGAGCTAAGCTTGTATTGAAGGTTGTCATTCCACCATGGATCAAGACCGATGGAGCTAGAAGGCCGATCCACTGTTCTAATTAATTACTGAGCGTGTTATAATTACTCACTGATCATTTTGTTTTGCTTAGATCTCCTTCTCAAAACACAAATGACATTACAATAGATTAGTAATCCTATGAAACCTTAAACTACAAACTATACACTGTATATGTACCAATGTAAATAATTTATCAATGAAAATCCATTCACCGCGAAAATCCATGACTTATTACAAACAGAACCAATAGCATTAAAGCAGGCATAGAATAAGCAAAGCATTCTTGGGTTAATTATTTAAAAGGTTTTGGGTTTTATTTTCAAGTTGTATCAACAAATTTCCAGTCACACAGACTCAACCTTTTAAGTAACTAGTGATGTACTAAACACTAACATTTATATAGTATTTTGTTTTTATTACCAGGTTTTGTAGTCCTATATGGCCCTGCTGACACAGTTCCTCCAAGTCCACTCTGATTAATTGTATTTGTAGAGCTGGAGTTGGACATACTTCTAGGAGCATCCACAAACAATTTCTGTTTACACCTTGCATCTAGTGTTCCTAACATAGCATCTGCTTGTTCTGGAAAATGCTTTTTAAATCCCCAATATGACCTGCAATATAACATACCTGCATTACCCCTTCTTATCAAACATTTTTTTTTCAAACACATAATGGCGGCAAATTTATTATTCTTGAATTTAAAAGAAAAGACATATTAATTTGATAATACTTTTTATAATATGAAAGAACCATACTCATTGCTCTTCAACTATTATTGATATCCTTGAATTTTGTAGTCCATTACGTTCGGTGAATCTTTTAATCACTTAAACAATAGTTTATGACTATCCGAACTTTAACATAGTCATAAAGTTCGGATAGTCATAAACTATTGTTTAAGTGATTAATAAGATTCGCCGAACGTAATGGACTACAAAATTCAAGAATTCAACACAGCAAGACAAGCTGCAGTCCAAGAATACAGGAACATTAAATATAAAGTTTGGATAGTCATAAACTATTGTTTAAAATATTATTGGTAGTCGGAACATGATAAGCAAATACTTCCAATTACACTGAAATTTTTCAACATTTTCAGATAAAAGTATCTAAGTGTATTTGCATCTATGATTTAAAGGAAAAAACACCATAAAACTGAGTTTAGAAATAAGCCCAGGAAAAGTTTTAGAAGTAAACTGTAAAACAATTACTTTGGCATTCACAAAAATAAAGACATTTTAAGAACTCCACTATTGAACATGGGAGAAGAGATTTAGAAACTAATAAAAAAACTGTCATCACTGAAAAATTCATTTAGATGCAGGTAATGCTTTAGATTTTCTGCCCGCATTTTTAATACCTACACATTAATTTACAGAAAAGCATCGAGTTTTTTTCACTTGAAATATTCTAGAATATTTCATTAATGAATCATCATTAGACATCATAGATGATTTACAAATTATACAACTTCAAATTAACGTTATGTTTTAATTTACAACTGTATTTAACCGATTGTGGATAGCAAAACCCAATGGACTATACTTGATTGAGAAGGGAATTTTAATGTAACGGTTTTTATTTTTGTAAATTTAAACCAGTGTAATAAAATACAATATTTAAATTTTCACTAATAACTTTTATTGATGTCTATTTTGACATCTTCATCACACGAAGCCCATAAATAAGTAGTGTGCTTTCATGTGGCTATTGCAATAAGATATATATAAAGCAAACAGTCCGTTAGTTTATGAAACTCAATTCAAATATTGTTTCAGCGACATCGAAACAGTTGTCATTAAAAGCTAATTAGTGAATACCGAGTCATATTTTATTTAATAATTATATGATAAATTTTCATTATGTAAAGGTCTCCAATATTGATTTTTTTTAAAATCAGTATGATTATCATCACCTATGAAGGAAAGCAAAAGAATGTGATTACAGTCAAGAATAATGAAACAAACTTATTTCTCTTTAACTTCAGACTAATCATATATAGTTAGAGCACAATATTCGCTTTAAGTCATCGTTAAAATATTCACCATTAAGGACTTTTGTACCACAATAAACTACAGTCTGAGAGCATGAGAAATGTAATTGCTTAAAACCCTGCAATAAAAGAGCGAAAGGATTCCAGTTCATCTCTTTACTAGAAATTTCTTTCCATTTAGCACAGAATGTTACATTTTACTTTTTATTCTTTAAGTCTTCATTGTGATGAAAAGTTTTCTTCAAGAATTAACAGTAGTTATCACAGAGGCAGATATGTTACCATCTTCATCCTAAGCCTAAAAGATGTTAAAACCCCTAATAATATTTTTTTAAAATTAAATACTAAAATGTGTCTTAAGTATGTGTTAGTGGTGAATACAGACATAAAAGTTAAATGTAACCTGGAGTTGTGTTATCCAGAAGAAACCAATACACAAATTCAAGTTTAACTTTATAATAAATTACCTATTTTTAGATTATATATATATATATATATATATATATATATATATATATATATATATATATATATATATATATATATATATATATATATACATATATACATACAGTAATACCCTGTACTTGCGCGATAGGTGGGACCGAGTCATAGCTGTGTAAGTCTAATTCGCTTGCGTCGGAGTATAATTTTACATACAATCACATATGAATCCTGTTTAATTGGGACCAAAGACAATAAATTAATAATTAAGAAGAAAAATGTTTATGTATTAAAATCTTAAATACGTTAATACAACAAAAAATTATATTATATACATACATATTCCAAAGAGGTAAGTAAAAAGAATTTATTTTGACATATAAGGCTTCATAAAATCTAATAAATTAGTTTGACAAATTGAAGATTTTTTTCTTCTCACGCAGAATTTCCTCGTAACTCGCTATTTTTTTGTTTTGTTTTGTGGCAGAAATGCGCTCATCGGTGGGAGTCTATGTTTTCCAAAATTTATAAGCTTTGCTCAATTAAACTAAGGCATTTTGTCAAGTTCTGTCATTTCATCTTCTATGTTAACTGGGTCTAAATAATCTGCGTTTTTAAAGTCTTGCTTGAGCATTTCTATGAACTCATCAATTAACTGTCTGCTCCTGTTGTGTAAATCCAGCAGTTCTTGAATGTCATCATTATCCACTAAATTGAGATGTCTGGACAAACCGACACCTTCTTCAATCACATCAGCAATTTCATCTGACTCTGGCACAAATTCCGTTTGAGTTTCAGTGGCGAAAAAAACACCTTTTTCCAAACGTCATTCAAAGTTTCTTTTTGTGAAATTTCATTCCAAGATTGCCCAATGATTCTCAAAGAACCTAAAACATTGAATTGTTTCCAATAATCTTCAACAGAGAGCTTGTTGTTCTGTCTCATAGCTTCATGCAAATCCGCAAATGATCTTCTTGTGTAATAAGGTCTAAATATTTTGATGACTCCTTGATCAATTGGTTGAAACAAACTAGTTGTGTTTGGTGGCAAAAATATCACTTCCAGGCGTGTGTCAAAGTTAGTTAAAGTAATAGGAGGATGACCAGGTACATTGTCAGTTAATAGGAATTACTTAAAAGGGAAATTGTTTAGACCGACAATAACGTTCGACTTGAGGTATGAAATGATGACCAAACCAGTCCTTAAAAAGGGAAGCTGTCACCTAAGCCTTTAGATTCGACTTTCAAAATCACGGGCAAGATAGCTTTAGAAAAATATTTTAACGCCCTTGGATTTTCTGAGCGATAAACTAAGAGAAGTTGCAACTTACATTCACCAGCTGTATTAGTGCCAACCATCACTGTCAATCGGTCTTTGGTGGCCTTAAAACCTGGAAGTGTTTTTTCTTCATGCATTGTAAAAGTATTTTTAGGTTTTTTCTTCTACACAGGCCAGTTTCTGCATAGCTCGGACTGCTCTATTTAAAACCGTGTAACTTGGGAATCGCGTAAGACGGGGTTACGTAAGTCGAGGTATTACTGTATATGTATATGTAAAATTGTACAGGTGCTCAAGTTCGGCTAAACAATTGAACTATTTACCTTCTAGCAAAAGCTTTTGCTTCTAGATCAGCATCTGATAAGCCTTTCTTGATCGCATCTTGTAGTAAAGCTATATGTCTTTCCAAGGAATGTGTACTCCAGGAATGCATGATCAAATCAATAAATTCACAAGAGGCTCGTCGAATGTCACGAGACTTAGAACTCAAATTTGTGACTAGAATAGGTATTAATCTTGGAGCATGAGTATATGTTAAAATGAACCTTACAGTAATTAATCCTGAAGAAGATATCACCTTAAAACAAAAAAAAAGTAAAAACATGATCCTAATAATGGTCCTTATTGTAGATTATCTGTAGTGGCTAAAATAAATTGAAATATTATATATATTAAGTATTTAGAGCCAGAATGAAATGGTCTAATACTACATAATAAGTGCTAAACATTGGCAATATGCAATAGATTAATATATTATACTTCGATAAGTTTTAGTGCTGCTATTTACACAAAATTAGCACAATGGCAATTAGAACAATCTGACAATAACAAATAATCTACCAGAGCTACCAGTAACAAGTAATCTACCAGTGATAAGTATATCCAAAGCACCTTATTGCCAAACATATTTCTGCTCTAAACTCAATTTCTTAAGAAATGAAGGTTAGTACCCATTCTGGTACTAACTGCCTTATATTCCCTTTTAATAGGTTGTAACACTATAATAAATATAAACAACTACAATGATGTCAAACATAGAAATATCATATTACAAGACACACACACTCACTCAGTCGTTTACTCACTCACACACTCACACTCACTCACTCACACTCATTAATTCACACTCACTCACTCTCTCTCTCTCTCACTCATTAATTCACACTCACTCACTCTCTCTCTCACACACACACCCACACACACACACACACACACAAACATGCACACACACACACACACACACACACACACACACACACACACACACACACACACACACACACACACACACACACACACAAACATGCACACAAACACACAAACACGCACTTACACACGCGCGCGTGCGTGTTGAACAACTTTCAACACAAACCATTTTTATATTTTATAATAATTATATTTTTTTTAATGTTAAACATTTATGGAAAATTGGTTGGCCGTCAATGTGTTATTTAATATTGAAAGTTTGCTTTCAGGTGTTATTTGGCCTGTATACAAGGTACATCGAGAGGTTTCTTTTATATTTGTTACAGTTGCAGCTCAGTACCAACCCTGACTTATGCAGAAGTTGACACGATTTTCAATTCGCTACATATTATTTTCTCTTTGTGGAGCTTGTTTATGGTTATAATATGCTCATCGTCACTTGTATTAGGAATATTAGTATATATCTTAGTACAGTTTTCTGCTTTTCTCAACATTACAATATTTTCCTTTGTTGACAGGTTTTGGAATAACTCCATTTTCAAAACTTAAATAGTAATGTTTTGTATTTTAAAAGTACCATTTAAGTTTTTTTAAAATGGAATCATTACAAAACATGTCAACTAAGGAAAATATTGCTTGTTCATGATGCTGAAGTTAATTGAAAATCTTGTCGTATATGAGATTAGATATACAATTCTTTCTCTCAAAATCTGAAATCCTTTAAAACATAATGTCACGTTTATACCTCGAGCAGTAATATATTCATCGCTGCTCTTAACATATTGTCGTTTTTACACATTGGTGGTAATATATCCGAAACCGCTCTAACATAACATCGCGTTTAAATGTTGGGTGGTAAAATTTTCATTTGCCCCTTCAAGATATTGTTGTGTTTACACATTGGGCGGTAAAATATCTGTCACCGCTCAAACATAATGTCTCGTTAGTGCGTAATCACAGTTGTAACACCTTTACTATAACAACTTTTTTAAAGCATTATCTTTTTTAAAATATCATGAGAAATAACATTGTCTTTTTTCTACTGGGTTAGTAATTGGTGGTATTTTTACTTGAGAATTCGGAATCAATTTCTTGATATCGATATTGGTAAAGTTTTGGAATCGACTAGTATATATATACATATGTATTTTCGGTCGCTATGTGGCGATCTTCATCAGTGTCTTCTACTTGGAGATGTTGGGTTAAGCAGTGATTCTTTTAAAGGCAGGTTTTCAATAGTATTAAAGACTGTGTGTGATTGTACTGGGTTTGTTCTTTTAATATGTTTGTACTTTGTGTTTTTGTCTGTAAATTTCATATTCTTCTAGTGTGTTGAGATATGGTCTTTTTTTGTTGATGTGTAAGATTTTTAGGTTAAGATATATTGTAGCAATTAGCTCATGTTTCATTACAATGAAATTTCAGTTTAACAAAATGTTTCTCATGGTCCTGGCGAATTCGTTACAATGGGATTTGGCCTGTATTAGCTATCCTTGTTATATTATAAAATCGTCACATATGTAAAATAAATTAAGAATCTGAATTTAGTAGGGCACATCAAGCCTTAATACTGAAGAGAATTTGGAATATTAATACCTTTGCTGAGTTCTGAATGAGGCCCATCAGAGCAGTCAGCATAAATTCTGCCGAGTGATCGAATTTCAACTGGAGTTGTTGGGATAGAAAAGCAACAGTAATACAGGCTTCTCGAACCACTTGTGATCTGTAAAAATCAGAAAATTAAAATAGGAAATCCATAAAATACACTGAGTTTTAAACTTCAAAACTATAACAAAATACAAATTTAAACTCTTTAATAATACACAACCTTCAAACTTACAGCTATATATAAAAGATAAATGATGCATTATTACAATAAAATAAATGGAAATCCCCAAAACCACAAAATAATGTAAAATTGCAAAAAAAACTAAGTACTATTAACATGTTGATTGGTGGTGACAGCAGTGTGTAACCTTTTGCAGAGTAGGCGACGACATATTGTCATCACTTCCTTTTTTTCTTATGATATTACCGTAACACTAGAATTTCAGTTAATATATGGGCCCATCAAGTTAAGCCTGGAGATTGTCTAATATGTTTTTACTCTAAGCCTTTTTTTTCAATAGTACATGATTTATTAATGCTTTATATTAATTATTTTTATTATAATTAAATATATTATAAAATATTTTAAAATTACAATATCTTTTATTTATATAAATACTTTTTACCTTTTATTTAATATTATTTTGAAAATGCAACAACTAAAACCTTCTATTCAAAGTAGTTTAGAATTTGAGGCTGTATTATTTAAACTCGAAAAATTAATGGTAATTATTACTAAATAAAGTTTCAACTCAAAAGCATTTTTATGTGGGATTTATCAGTTAGGTAAAAAGGGGAGGAAAGCTTGAACAATATTTATGTTCTAAAACAATACAAAAACCTAGTTTTACAAATTTTTAATATAAAGATATAGTAAACATTACATTTAACTTTAGGATGTAATTACACTTGGAACAAAAATTATATTTATCAACAAAGAGCATTGTTGCTATTTGTCAGCTTATAGCAACAATTCTTAGAAATGGAGTTTACTGTGTGAAAGCTGAGATCAAACTGAAAATAATAAACCCCATCTGGAATTTCTACACTGATATCAGTGATAATACCAGGAAAACTGTTTGCGTCTTGATCAAAATGGTATGAGTAAGCAATTATTCAAACACTAGTCACCTAAGCCAGATACGACACAAGCCTACTACAGTCAATATTAATATACTCATATATGTCAATTTTGATAAAATAGTTACTACAGTAGCACTTTAATGGAATACTTTTCAATGAGATTATTTCTAAATTTATAAAAACAAAAAAAGAATAAAAGCAAACAAATATTTCAAATAGTCCTACAGTTAAGTTACATATCAAGAACATTAGACAAAGACCATTGACTTGCAAGTTGCATAGCCCAAATCTGACCACACATATTTGACCTGTTGAGTTATAGTACAAAATGCAATTTTGAGACAAAAAACTTTATTTGATTTTTTTTAGAAACTAAATGCATACAACCTTTCAAGTTTCAAGAAAAGAAATTCAGAATGTGGCGTACTTTCGTAAATTCTAACCCGGATTAAATGTGTTGAAGAATTAATAAAAAAACATTTAATGATTAATTGTGAAATGTTGAGAGCAATGAATTTTGCAGGAAGAGCATTCAAGCATTTGCAAGTCAATGTTGCTGCTACCCTATCTACATAATGTGACTTTCACAGAAATGCATTTTTGCAGAAGTGAAATCAAAAAATATGAATATAGGGAAAAAATAATTTGACATTAGAGTAACATTTTGTATTTTCTTCAAGTAAAGGAAGTTACTATTATAACGGATTACTTTGATGCTACTTTTTTTCAGATGTTTAAATTTTTATTAGGTAAACGTAATTTTGTTGTGCTATGTTTTGTCTTTGAGGAATCAACATTGGCACAATTGGCACAATTACAACAATCCATAGCAGATTTCAATTTCTTTATAACTGCAGAAATTTTACAAGGTCATTTTTTTACTTCACAAATCTTTGAATTTTAAGAAGTTTTGATCTATTATAAAGGAGCAAAAACCCCCTAAGCAACTTTTCCTGTTGTACCTTGTCTACTCACTGTCGTAAGTACAGTTCCAAGAAAAAAAATAACAAGAAGAAATAGATCATTGGCAATCTCTTACTACTTATTAAACATGGTTCGGCTTATTTTGTTATCATTAAATTTGTAAACACATTTGATGGTATGTATAAATACAACTACATACCTGAGATCTTTAAGTGAATTCTCTAAAGGAATGTCTAGGTTTCTAATATGGCCAATCAGTTCATCATATTGTGCACCTCCAGACAATAATACAGCACGAAGTCTTTTCATCTATTTTGAAACATATTGTTGAAGAATTAAACATAAATATTTGAAACTATGAGCAGGAAATGTATTTAGCAAAATAGATACAATAATTTAGTTTGTAATATTATCAGTGTCATTAGATAACAGATTTTTTTAACATGAGTAGACACATCTAGTTTATTTATAGCATTTGCTGTATGTGCTAGACAGACAGTTTTTTAGCAATACCTGTGCACAGAATCATGTATAAGCCATTATCCATTTTGTTTTAAAATTCTATTACAAGTTTTTACACTTTTACTTGAATAAGAAACAGTTTCATGAAAAATAAATATAATAATTCTAGTGAATAATAAATTCAATAAAACCAGGATTAAAGTATTCAGTTTTAAAACAAATTAAAAATAGAAAATAAATAAGTATGAAGTGTAGTTCGCTTATTGAATACACAAAATGTTCTGTTTATCAATATTAATAGGCAATTTAAGCAAGTTGATGCTGATAATGCAATGATCAAGCCCTCTGTGAGGAAATGATGCATCATGTTTCACCAAGGAAGAACCAGTATAACCCTCTATGTCTCTACTATATGATATTGTGACAGAGCACCTTGTATACCAGAAAATGTTTGTTTGGTGGCTGCCTAAGATGTTCACAGATTTCCTGTGATTTCACAAGATGTTCACACAGAGTTATGGATATTTGCCATACTGTTTCATATGAACAATGTTGAGCTTGTTAGTAGTACTCTTAACCTTGTGGCAAGAACACATAATGCAATATACCACTGAAATCAAAGAACACAGTGAGCTATACATTCATATTTAACTGTACTTGTCAAAATTTTTACAGCCTTGATCATCCAGAATGCCTCTTCTGCGATGACCGAGCTTTAGTTTCGGCAACATATTCAAATCCATGTTTCATCTCCAGTTATAATATATTTGTGAAGTTCTCCATCATTGCTAAATTCATCTACCAGCTACTGAGCAAATACCATTCATTGCTGTTTTTGATTAGAATTCAAAAAAATTTTTAACAAATTTTGCTGTTACACCCAAAACATTTTAAAATAATTTAGATTCTCACCAAAAAAATATTGAAACAATTTCATGAGATGTAAGTCATACGTTAACATCTTCAGCGACTTCTAATTGTAATTTGACGATTATTCATGATTATTTCATTAAATATTTACCCACATTCATCAGCCATGGATTTGCTGGGGATGTCAAAGCATTTATAATTTTTACAACCTTCTTGAAATATTTATACTAATCAAAAACTGATACTTTACTCATGGGAGACTTACCAAAAGCCATGTCCAACACTTTTAAAACTATTTCACTTTACTCTATCTTTTAACCAAATTCAATGCAAATACTCTGATTCATTTTGTACATAAATAAATAGTCACTGACCAAACCAAAACACATGTAACAATTTTTTCAACAGCTAGCAATAGAATAAATACAATAAAAGCTTTTTTATACGGCATTCTATCATCCAGAACGTTCTATTAACCAACAAATTTTCAAAACAAATCGTAGAGTACTCTTCTTTGTTGATACAAGATGCGGATAATAGCAAAAACAGTTCAAAACAGAAGTCAGTTAACCAACCTACCCAATAAATAGTTAACGGTTGTTGATGGTTAGAAATGCTACTCGGCTCAGGAAGTTTGAAACTGCATATGCTTCATTCAAACTTTGTTCATCACATATCGTTCATCGTTCAAAAACATTCATCACATATCAGGCAGAAATCTAAGATATTTTGTTTGAAATCATTAAAATATTATAAAACCAATTGTTTTTGTATAGTTAAGTGAACTGATGAAGAATGATTTACTCTAATGTTGTACGAACTGAAAAGGGTTTTTAGCAATAAATTTCGTTTCTTCCTTCAATTTTGTTCTTATAAATTTTGCGTGTGCAAGCATATACATACTTTTATTAATACATAAGGAAACTGGACAGTAATTCGATACAAACAAATACGGAATATAAGACTTCAACAGTACATTATTAACGTTATGTTCAGTAAGTACTGTATTAGGCTATATAGGTTATGTTCTATTACCCAGAAATTTTCCATGATCAGCAACAAAGGGACCATACGAGTTGAGGTTATAGACGCACTCATTAAACAACATCAGTCTCTTAAATTTAAAAAGACATAGCTTAATTTGACCTAGGATATATGGGAAATAAAAAATAAAAATAATAAGAGTATAGAAATTAATAAAAAATAAATTAGTAAGAAGCGTTAAAGTATAAATAGATATAAAATAGGAAAAAATAAGTAAATGAAAGTTAGGAAAGGAAAAAAGGGAAGGAAACAGAAAGGCAAGCAAAGGGAAAAAACTATATCAGGCACAACTGTTTCAAAGAAAAAAATAATAATAAATAAAAGAAAAATATAAACAGATAAAAAAATTAATTTTTAATAGAGTAATAGTAGGAAAACAAGAAGCTAAAAGATGGCAAAGGGTTCCGACAAAAGTGACTTGGAACAATTAATGCTCATGCTAAAGAAATAAAAGGAGCAGGAAAAGGAAGAAAGAAAGAAAATGAACAAGAGAAGGAAGAAAGGAAGCAAGAAAGAGAACAAGCAGAATAGAGATGCCAAAACGAGAGGGCTAGATGAATAAAAGAAGAGGAAGAAAGGAAACAAAAAAGAGAGCAAGAGAAAAAGCAGAGGGAAGTAGTAAATGATGAAAAACAAAGGAGCAGGAGAGAAAAGAGAAAGAAACGAGGAGATTCAAGGAAAGAGAACAAGCTGAGATGAGATGGAAAAATGAGGAGGCAAGAAGAATAAGAGAAGTTGAAGAGAAAGAAGCTAGATGAAATTTTAAAAAATCTTGTATTATTTTTTTTTAACAAATCTTTATACAAATTTAAAAATAACTATGGTTTATTCATATTGGTTAAAACTGGTGAATTTTGATTCAAGCTATTTTTTATATTTTTTGTGTTACCAATAAGATTGTATCGTATCTTGGAAATTTTAAAAACTGCTGTTGAAATGAGAGAGCATTCTATTTTTGGCCAATTTAGATTATTTTATTAATATATATAGGATAACTTCCGTGGTATAGCAAGAGACATGAGATGAGCAAAAGAGTTGTTCATTGACTAATAGAGGTGAAAGGCCAGACAGCTGTCTACTTCTCTCTTGCATCTAGGCACAGTTGTTATGGAGTGCCAATGAATACAACATTGAGCTGACAAACACTCATTCAGAGGCCCACTCTCAACACTATAAATGTAAAATAGGCAACTGCACATTGGTCAGCTAAATCTTGCTATGCCCACAAGTTGTACAGTGTTATGCATTTTAAAACTTCATCATTTAACACATTTTTGTAGCCATTTTGTATTCTTGTGTTTAAATGTGAGTTTAAAACACTTATAATACTTACAGCATCAACTCTCTTCTCCCAATTTTCCCCACTGGCACAAATTTGTTCACGTATCTTTTTCATCACATTGTCTAATTCTTTATGAGAAATTAAAGGAATTGTCGGTACATCCTCAAAAGCACTAAGGAAAGCTTCCTCATCTACAGCACCTGCAGCAACTGCGAAAAAAAGTAAATTAGGAAAACATAATTTGCATTTCGAATTTTAAATCACTTATCTGAATGTTAAAATAATAATTTGAAATTTTAGAAAACAGGTAAAAGACTTTATAAGGCATTACTGATATTTTATCACTAAATTAGTTTATTATATTTTTTATGGTAAATGAGTAGAACAAGGTTTATATTCATTATAATTTGCCAAATTTCTTTAGTATCTTGATACCAAATTCCAATGTACGTCTTGGAACAGTGAGCATTAACCCTAAATAATATTCATTCAAAAATATATTCTTATCGTTTAATCTTCAAAGAGAAAAATAACTAGGTAACTTTTCTGGGTTACTTTTTAGACATTTTTCATAATTTACATATGCTAACACAATGATAATTCATTTGTAATTTTGGCAATAAATTCTAAGTTAAAATTATCAGTGTTTTATTTACCTCATTAAAGAGTTTAATGTCTTTACTGATAACTTTATACTAGTTTGCCCTTACTGTGATCTATAACATAACTAATTTAAATATGATCTTTCAAAAAAATTAAAATAAGTGTGGCATGATAACCATCTTGGTGTTTCACTTTAAATACATGTAATTAATGTTTAACTATTTGTATATACTGGTTATTCAGAAATACACCTGTTAATTTGAAATTAGTAATATACCTATCTTCACTTCTGTTGAGAATATTTTAGTGATGGGTCGATTCCAAAATTTTACCGATACCGATACCACGAAATCGATTCCCAATTCTCGATTCCAAATACCACAATTACCAGCCCAATAAAAAAAAGAAAATGTTATTTTATAGAATATTTTAACAAGTAATATACAAAAAAAAATGTATTTAATTCAACAAAGAGAAACTTCATTTTAGTTCCTTTTTATTTTATAATTACAACTAATATAAATTTGTATATATATATATATTCTTGATATTTAACGTTATCCATTGTTTTTCCGAAATAACTTCATATATATATATATATATATATATATACTGTTGTTGGGTTCACCTCGCTCTTCTACTGTTGTTGGGTTCACCTCGTCAATGCTGGATGAGATTCTAGCGAAACGTCGGAACTGCGAATTTATGGACTGCAGAATGAACGGATGTACTCCAGATAGTAACATTTCATCATATATATATATATATATATATATATATATATATATATATATATATATTCTTGATATTTAACGTTATCCATTGTTTTTCCGTTGCACTGACTTTATGAAGTTAATATATTACTATGTAAGTAATTTTACATACATAGTAGGTGGAAAAATTACTTACATAGTAATATATTAACTTCATATATATATATATATATATATATATATATATATATATATATATGGCAGAATAACAATATCCAGTGGCTAAATAGAAATGGAGTTAACTTGCAATTATCAATTTTCTTTGCTATGTATGGTATTGAACTATTATCTTTGTTATTATTTATATACTTTCTTTTTTCTTGTCGCTTGCATTGTGTTATAGTTTCTTTGCGCTTTCCCCCAAAGTTTAATAATTTAATTACTGAGTAAATATTTGAAAAAAATGTTAACATCAATTTTCATCCAAACATGTTGAAAAAAATGTATTTGAACACAACTGAATGAATATAAATGTATTTTATTACAGATTGAAAATTTGTACAAGATATATATATATATATATATATATATATATATATATATATATATATATTGATATTTTACGTTGTCCGTTATTTTTCCGTTGCACTAACTTTATGAAGCTGCTATATTACTATTGTAAATACTTTTATTCACCACTAAGTGCAATAATTTTACCTTGTGTGATTAGGCACCTTTCGGTCACTTTACCATTGTCAAATCACTGTGGTGACCATTCAACAATGGTCAAGTGACCGAAAGGTGCCTCATCACACAAGGTAAAATTATTGCACTTAGTGGTGGATAAAAGTATTTACAATAGTAATGTATCAACTTCATATATATATATATATATATATTTGTAGGTTAGTTTTGGTTGGTAAAGATTATTTAGATTTGTTGGACTAGGAGACTGACAGACTTACCTTGGTAAGAGTCCACTCTGTAGTTAGAGCGGCCACTCTGTTAGAGCGGCGATGAATATTTTACCGCCAATGTGTGATCGCGACATTATCTTAGAGCGGCGATGAATATTACCTATAATGTGTTAACTCAACTTTGTTAGAGGGACGATGGATATTCTATTACCCGATGTGTAAACACAACATCATATTAGACCGGCTACGAATATTTATTGCCAATGTGTAAACACCGGCCACACTGGAATCAAGGTATTTGAAATCGATTCCTGATTCCGATTTAGTGTCCAGAATCGGTGGAATCGACTTTTAGAATCGAGAATCGACCAATCACTAGAATATTTGTATACATTTGAGTATATTTTTCTGCCTCCCCTAACATTACAATATTTTTGTTTGTTCATTTGTTTCTAAAATGACTACATTTTCAAAACTTAAATAGTATTGTTCACCAAAATTTTGATATCATATTTATATACTGTTAGCCCTGCCTCTCGCCACTTGCAGACCTCGCTCCTATTAAACTTTTAAATTAACTTCCCACTGTGTATTTATTTGTTTGTTTGTTTATTATATTTTTTTCCTTTAACGTTGGTAAATTTCCAAATTTTCTAAAATATTTAAACGTCTTCCTTTATAAACATAATGTAAATTTGCATTGTCTTCTTCATTTCTTGCAGCATATGATCCTCTTTAAACAAATGTGTAACCACTGTTTTCATATTAAATTACCTTATATGTTCTTTATAGCAGGTTTTAAATGTTGGTCTTTTATATGTTGTTTTACAATTACATTGTATTTATAAACCCAGTTTTCACTCAACTTGTTTATTCTTTCTATATTACCCTTTATTTTGTTCTTTAATGTAATTGTTAGTTTTCATTCTAACAACTATATAATATTATTTGAAATAAATTTAAAAACCTCTTTTCCCGTTTATGTAAATTTAGCCCATTTCTGTCTCTATATCTCTTTTCCAGGATTTTTTGTTTTATTTCTTCTTGCTTAAATAACTTTATTATTACTTCTTTCTTGTATCCATTACTCTCCGCAATTTGAAAAATAGTATCCAATACTACTTTATATTCTTTTCTTATTTAATGGTGTATCTAATAGTTTATAAAAATAATGCCTAAATGCTATCAATTTATGTTCTATTGAGTAGTTTGATTTTGCATTTGATTTTGAAGATACAGAACTATTCTGAGAAACAAATGTTTCCGGAAGTGCGAGATGGATAATAGAATCATCATATAGAGATTAGTTGTGAAGGGGGTCTTATTTCTGTTGCCGCCAAGTGGCTCACCTTCATGCCTTATTTCTAGGTTAGACATTTTTGAGGCAGACTATAAGGTATAACATAGTATTTAATAACTTGGAAGATTGTGGGTGTGGGTGTGTGTGTGTGTATGCGTGCGTAATTGAAATGTATAATGTAAAGAAATTGAAATGGGTCACAAATATGTATATAAGTGACACATACTTCACTTCAGTATGCAAATATGATAAATAGTTATTACCTGAATTACATCCGTTTAGTAACCATTACAAATGGATATACTAAAGATAACAACTATATCCAAAAATGTTCTTCTTTCTTTATAAGAATAAAATTAAAACTCTGTTCTAAGCTTTTCAACGACTAACTGTGTCAATGTATACAAATAAAATCTGTCAGCACTCTTTCTGTAGTATCATTTTGTTATAAGTTGTTTAATTATGCAGAGATTCCAGTAGGATAACACAATTACTCCTTAGTGGTAGTTATATAATTATTCAGAATTTCAAAAACACGACCTTTCATGTGAATCACAAACTGAATGGAAAGACGAAACCACAAGAATTCTTAATGATATATGTAGAGATTATGCCATTACAGAAACAGCTTTTTATAAACAATTTTAGGATTTAAAGAAGTAATTAACTACCTCTACTTGATATGCAATATTTTAAGTAAATGTTTTGGTCAATTCATTCATCTACAACATTAAAACTTAATTAAATAAATGTAACTTTAAAAACAACAAAAAGGATGCATGTAGTATAGTCTACTTACCAGGAGCTTTGCGTGAAACAGACTGTGTTCTCCCAAACTTCGGTGTAGGAATGCTACTTGATGAACTAGCAACTGACATTACATTCTGAGTTAGTAAAACACAATAAGCAACAAACAAAAGCACATCCATAAGCTAAATATCGCACACTATTACTTAACAAAATGGCATTCAGTGTTTCCAGTTTAAACAATATCAAACAATATAATTAAATAATAAAAATATGTACAACTCACAAATATACAATTTTTTATTTCAAACGCGTTTCGACGACTACTTTGTCGTCATCTTCAGTGAAAATACACAAATGAAATTAACTAAAAAATATATATATATTAAACATAACCTATAAAGTTTTAGCAAAGGTAAAAACAAAAGTGAAAATCAGATCTGGGCATTGTCAAATTTATAGCCACAGCCCAGATGCCAATTTGACAATGCCCAGATCTGATTTTCACTTTTGTTTTTACCTTTGCTAAAACTTTATAGGTTATGTTTAATATATATATATATATATATATATATATATATATATATATATATATATATATATATATATATATATATATATATATTTTAGTTAATTTCATTTGTGTATTTTCACTGAAGATGACGACAAAGTAGTCGTCAAAACGCGTTTGAAATAAAAAATTGTATATTTGTGAGTTGTATATATTTTTATTATTTAATTATAACTTTCACTCACAAGCCAGCTCGAATATTATTTATAATATCAAACAAGTTAATATCAACTGCCTATAGTATAGTTAGTTTTGGTCTTTACAAATTACGTCAAGTGTTGGTGATGCATTGTCTTTATTGTGAGATTTAATTTGTTTAAATTTATTTGGCTTAGTTGGGCAAATAATATACATAAATTAATAATTAAAATGAGGGTCCTGCAACAACATATCATTGAAATGAAGGAGTCATCATGTTTATTCAACATATTTACTTAAGGCATGTTCCACTGTATCAACATCCACAATTCTCCAAATTGCAATGTAAATTGGCTATTACTCCACCATATTGATATTTTTTTTTAAAAGGAATTCTCAAGTTATTTGGCTTAAAAATATTTCTGTAATATGAACCGGACTATTTATGTCACTGACTCTGATCATTTAAATGCGTGTGAAATAATGCAGACTCCCCTAAAGAAGTTGACAAAATGGTACTCTAAATGGTCACTTGCTATATCAGTAGAGAAAACGGAGTGCAGATTTTGTATCCGGCGAAATAAACTTGTCGGATACACTCCTGACCTTAACATAGAAGGAAAAATGGTCAAATACAACAAGAACCTAAAGTTATTAGGCATTTTCTTGGACCCTAAACTAAGGTGGCCAATACACATAGAGTACATCATGGAATCATGCTCATCAAGACAGAATGCACTAAAAGCAATTGCCAGTTGCAATTTGGGTGCAAACACATCACCGGTAAAAATGTTTTATCTTGCATTCTTGAGATCAAAAGCAATCTATTGTTGTGAAGTGTTGAGATCAGCTGCTAAGTCTCATTTGAAGAACATTCAAGCAATCCAATCAGCAGCAGTCAGTTTATGCCTGTGTTGCACCAAAACATCGATAGCTGCAATGGCAATTGAGCTAGGTATGGAATCCATCGACCTCTTATTTAGTAAACGAATATGGCCAAAATACATGTTAACTCTATCTCTACTACCATGCTACCCATTGCACAATTTTGTCATCAGTGCCCATAGGATTAAACAATCTTTTATAATCACAAAATAAAATAGATGGCAGTTTTGATGCCAGGCATTACACAGGAATATTCGTATTTACCAACTTAAAATCTACTACTTGCTAATGATCAAATCTACAGGACCTTACTTGTTTCGGATTTGAAATTAGGGAAACAATCCTCAAGTTGGAATCTGGTGGCAAAGAGGTGACTCGTCAGTGATTCCCTTTGCACTGCGGAGGCCCAGGAAACGAAAGAGCGAAAGAATAGCAAAATATTCATCTCGCATAAGACCAGCAAACCTAAACAAACCCTCTTTAACCCACTGTAAAAAAGTTGTAAACAAAATTTTCCATAACACGTGCAAACGACGATGGGAGGGAGAATCAACTGGTCGCCACCTGTTTAAATTTCAATCCGCGCCAGCCATGGACAAAACATTTAGTGGACTCCTGCACCAGATAGCGTCATTCACTGCCAGAGCAAGAACAGGTGAGATAATAACAGAGAGCTACCTACTCATAATCAATTTGAATGAGTCCCCGCTCTGTGCTCTCTGCAACGAGAATGAGACAGTTGAATATATCCAGTTCAACTGTACTTATTCCATTATCTTTATCTCAAGATACATCCTGAGAGTTGAGGTTGAAAAACGGGAAGATATTCTTCTCAAAAAAAAATATTTTCCAGTAGCACAATCAATTTATTGTGGACATCGGGCTATTGGCTTTTCCTAGAGAAATAAGTAGAATAATTTCAGAGATTAAAAGAAGCAAAAACCCACCCTTTTAAACTTCGTATCAGTGTTTGATAATGGAAATGAAGATCTTCAAGAAAACCAATGAAGGCAGTAAAAAACAAAGAATTATAAGATGCCGTTATCAGGTGGTTTTTGCAACAATGTTCTATGTTAAACCCAATTTTGGGTCTGAATCTTTGTGAAAAAGCTAAAAGCTTACAAGTTTAGACAAAAATATAAAACTAAGAAAAATATAGTTTTTCTCCTCTTATTTTGCAACATACATACAGAAAATAATTTACCTGAAATTTTTCCTCAAAAAAATCTAAACACCCAAATTTTTGTTCACCTGTATGGGGTCCGGTCTCAGATGATTCGGATAATTGAAATTCTATTCTACCATTTTTTAGCATGCATAGAGTTATACATCTCCATACAATGATAAAACAAAACAAATTTTCAATAAAACAACAGTGCAATTTCCAGTTTATTACACATAGAAACAATTATTAAATAATTTGATATAAACTGTGACGTCAGATAATTCAAAAATAATATATTTCTATTGTTAACAATAAACAACTGATCGGAAAAGTCATTAGGAGGGTAATGATTGCTAATAAGAATTTGTGGTGGAAAATATTTGTCTTTATTACAAATTTCCCTCACCAATTGTCAAATTATCCTAGACATTACAGCATATAAGCAGTATAAGTAGTAAGTAAACATTTCATGCTTCAACACACTGTCAGCCAAGGGTAAGTAATCACTCATGATATCCACGTGCCTGAATTACATTGTAGTAGTGTTACAGAATTATATTTACTTGCTGTAATGCAATGGTCGGGTATTGTTACCCTGGTGCAATCATATGCCAGTTTAGACTTAAAAACCTACACTTCACTAAATATAAAAGCTTGATCTTTTTCAGTTTAAAGTTAAAAAAATATTTTACACTTTTGAGTTATGATTGTTTAAACCGTTCATGATATAATTACAAAACATTTTTAAAAAACTAGGACGAAAATGTTTTAAGACATTTATGTAATTATTAGCCTTCAGTATTCAATTCATCATGCAGCTCTTTCTATAACAATATTCAATTCTCCAAGTATGGATAAACAGAAGTTAACAAATACAAAATACCAGCTATTCATACTAACTTATAAATCAATGATAACCCATAGAGGTCTTATTTATTTTTCTATGAAACTTCATTTAATAAGATATCTATAGGTGCTTATACTTTTTATAAAACAAATCGTACATGAGAATTAAATTTTCAACTATATAACAAAAATAGTTTGATATCATATTTTTTCTTTACTGCTTTCATTTAATGGTTAGTTTGTCATATTGATACCAGTTCCTTAGAGGATTTTTTTCTTATGACATTTTCTTTCCAAAAATAAAGATGAAGTACATAATCATGCATTACAGTAACACCATTGAAAGTAGAGTAATACATAATAAAGATATTCAAAACTAGCCCATCAGTTTAATTATGATGAAGTTTACAGACAGATGATATAGGACTTTAAACCAGAGATAATGATACTAATTTTGTAGAAAATACTTTCCATAATTATCATTTACTAAACTATTGAGTTATTTATTGCTTCTTTTTCTCTATTTCACAATAAAGTAGTATTTGTTTTTACACCTTGTAGTAATATAGTTCAATAAATTGGTCTTGTATTTGTACTTCCTCATAAAATGACAAAAACACTATAAGTATAATAGTGATGGGTTGATTCCAAAATTTTACCGATTCCGATAATAAGAAATTGTTTCCCGATTGCCAATTCCATATACCACAATTAACGACCGAATAGAAAAAAAGAAATGTTATTTTTAAAATTTTAAATGGGAACACGTTTACATAAAAATTGTTATAGTGCCGGCGTTACAACGAATCTGCACTAAAGCAACATAATGTTAGAGCGGCAACGGATATTTCATCCCCCGACGTGTGAACGTGACATTATGTTAGAGTGACAATGGATATTTTACCGCCCGATTGGGAAATGCCTGTCGCTCGTTTATGAAGGTATTTGGAATCGAATTTTGCGATCAATTCCCGATTCTGATTCTAGTGTTCAGAATCGGTGAAATCAAATTTAGGAATCGAGAATCACCCATCACTAAATATATATATATATATATATATATATATATATATATTGATATTTTATGATATTTATTGTTTTTCCGTTGCACTAACTTTATGAAGTTAATATATTACTATTGTAAGTTATTTTATCCACCATTAAGTGCAATGATTTTACCTTGTGTGATGAGGCGCCTTTCGGTCACTTGACCATGGTTGAAAGCTATAGATATATACACCACCTATAGTACACACTAGTACACTAGCATTATTATTAGTACACTAGCACTAGTAATGTTTTTGAATAGTACGTCGTATGTTGTCTGTAGGTTCATTAAATTGTTGTGTATGTTTTTATAAATGTGGTATTTTTCTAGTAAGTTAAGTTCTATTGGGTTATTATTTATTTCAAGTATGGTTAGGTTATTTTCGTAATTTGTTATTTCATGTTTATGTGATATTAGGTGTGCTGCAACATTTGATGCTTTTGTATTTTTAATTTTAAATGCCCTGAAAAGTTCTTCATATCTTATTTTAAATGATCTGGTTGTTTTTTCGATGTAAAATGCGTTGCCGTCGTTACATGTGATTTTGTAAATTCCTGATAGGTTATGTTTTTCTGTATTTGTTTTGTGTTTCGTGTTATTGGGATATTTTATTATTTTGTTGTTTTGTTTGTATGTTGGAGTGTAGTATTCTTTGTTGTATATATTTATTAATTTTTCTATTTTGTTATTGATGTATTTATATTTTAGGTAGATTTTTTTATTTTTATTATTTTTGTGTTCAGGTTGTAGTGTTGTGCTGAGGTTAGGTTTTTTTGTAATTTGTTGTATATGTTTTTATAAGGTGTTTGTTGTATCCATTTTTTATTGCTATTTTTGTAATGTTATCTAATTTTTCATTTATTTTTTGTTTGATATCTTGTGTGTATTTTATTGCTTTATTTATCATGTTACTGTGTGTTAATTTTGTGTGTCCAAGGGTGGTTAGATTTGTAGTGTATTGTGGTGTTGTTGGAAGTTGGTTTTCTGTGTACTGTAGTTTCTATTTTAGTATTATTTATATTTAATGAAATATCAAGATAGTTAATTGTTCTGTTTGTTTCTGTTATGAAGGTGAATTGTATATTTTTGTTGTATTATTTAATTTGTTTAGTATTATGATGTGTTTGTTGTGAATGGTAGGTTGGTATTTTACAAGTATATCATCTACGCATCTTGTTCATAGTAAAATATTATGTGTGTTTAGTATATGTTTAATTATTATTTGTTCAAAGTGTTGTAAATATATTTCTGACATGACTGATGATATGGGTGATCCCATGGGGAGTCCAGTTGTTTGTTGATAGTATTTATTGTTAAATTGGAAGTAATTTTGGTTACATATGTGTTTGGTTAGTGTAATGATACTATTTATTGTGTTTTCTTTTTCGTTATTGTGTATTAGTTTGTTTTTTATTATTTCTATGGTTTCTTCTATTGGGATACTAGGGTACATGTTGGTTATGTCATAACTAATTATTTTTGTGTTGCTGTTTGTTTCTATGTTTTTTATTTTATTAATTAATTTGTATCCATTTTTTTATATTGCATGTGTTGTTGATATGTATTTTAGATCTTATTATTTTGTCTAGTATTTTTGCAATTATGTAAGATAGTGCTGTTTTGAAATTTATTAGTGGTCTAAATGGTGTGTTGGGTTTGTGGATTTTAGGTATGCCTGTAAATATTGGTGCACATGGTTTGAATGGGTAAAGTCTTGTGTGGTATTTTAATTTATTGTTATAGTTTAGGGTATGGTGTATGTGACTATTAGGTTTTTTATTGTATTAAGGTATTTGTTAGTTGGGTCTGGGATTTGTTCGTATTTATTTTCTTTTATGTGGTTAGTCATTGAATTGATGTATTTGGTATTTTCAATTATTACTGGTATGTTTGTTTTATCTGATTTTAATATTACGTAGTCGTTGTTTTCTAGTTTTTCTTTGAGTTTCATAATTTCTTTTTTGTTTATATATTGTTTTTTTTCCGACCATTCGACAATGGTCAAGTGACCGAAAGGTGACTCATCACAAAAGGTAAAATTATTGCACTTAGTGGTAGAAAACATTATTTACAAGAAATAATATATATATATATATAATTTCTTATATAAGAATGATTTTTTGGACTAGGAGACTGACAGACTTACCTTGGTAAAAGTCCACACTGTAGTCTTGAAATAGAAACACATAAAAGCACTTAAACAATGATATATTTCAACCACACAGTGGTCTTTGTCAATCGAAGAGAAAACACAAAAAGAAATAAGAGAGAATGAAATTTAAAAAAAAGCCTTTTGTGTTTTCTCTTTGATTGACAAAGACCACTGTGTGGTTGAAATATATCATTGTTTAAGTGCTTTTATGTGTTTCTATTTCAAGACTACAGTGTGGACTCTTACCAAGGTAAGTCTGTCAGTCTCCTAGTCCAAAAAATCTATATATGTGTGTGTGTGTGTGTGTGTGTTTTGTTATCTCTGTGGAGAAATATAACTGTAAAGACGCGAGCCAGGGTTAAAAATTGTTAACTTGTGCAAACAATTCAGTAAGTAGAAAAGTGCATAATTACCTCCTGGATTTGATATAGCAGCTGTAGATTTTGCTAGAACTGCTGGTGCAGCAGGTTTAGAAAATAGGCGTTTTTCTATAATCTTCTTTTGGCGAGGCTAAAAATAATAAAACAGAGAGTTATAAATATGACGTTTTATAAATCTTACAGTGAAGTAGAAACCTGATAACCCGAATTACAAAAACTATATCTCATAGGTATTATAATTAATCAAAACTTTTACATTACAAAGAACTGTTCTACCTACTGTGGTTTCAAGTAGGCAACTAAGCTATGTATAGATTCCAAGGTTCAGTCTTCAACAAATTAAAGGTTTCTCAAGCATAAATAAAAACCAAATTCTTATAATGTAAATTATTTTAAAAAGTTCCTAAAAAAATAGTAATAATGCATCATAAAATCATAAAGCTACTTAGATGCACACACACACATGCACACACACACACACACACACACACACACACACACACACACAGACAGACACAGCCCTTTTCCCAAGATTGACAATCCTTTTCTTAGCCTATAATAGCCATACAGGTTGATTGAAACTAAAAACGAATAAAAATTAAAAATTTTTTTAATCTAATACTTTAAAAACCATGTAAATGCTTTTTTAAATCATATAATCTAACTTGTGTGTTTCAGGGACAAATGGCAACATAGTAACAAAGCATACAATTTTTCCGTGATCACGCCCCATTTGCCAAAATTCATTAACGGTACAGAAAGTTCTGGAGGGTTGCATTAACCAACCATCAAGATCTGTTCAAGATGGTTCAAGTCATATATATATATATATATATATATATATATATATATCATTTTGTTGTTATTAAAATTATATTTATATATTTCTAAAGTTTCATAAATATTCATTTTAGGCCTTAGTTAATTTCTTTTATAAGTACCATATTATCTATATTAGGAAATATATTTTCTAATATATTCTTGTATTTGTATTTCTGTTGCTTTTTTCATTGATACACAAGAATATATATATATAATAGGGCTGGGCCGATTCCTAAAATTTTCGATTCCGATTCCGATTCTAAAATTTTCCTTTCGATTCTCGATTCTTTAGTCGATTCTCGATTCTTTCAAGTTATATTAGCTTACATGCTAGTTCTCTAATAATTAATTTAATTAACATCTTGGTCATATGGCAAAACCTTTTAAAAGTTCTGTTTTAATATAATAGGCTACACAAAACCTTCAACCTTGATTTATCAATAGGAATTTTTATAAACATAAAAACATATCAGATAAAAGTAATGACTTATTTTAAAGTTAAAAAGCTGAACTTTACACTATTTTATAATGTTTGAAGAAATACCTAAGCCTGTTTACATTTTCTCTCAAAACAAAACAAAAATTAAAATCAAACGAACAACATAAGAAGTTAAAAATTAATACAAATAGGGTAGTTTTTAATATTTAACAGTCTGGCAGGTAATGTACATTTCTGTTAAAAAACGCAAGCATTTGAACACGTGGGTCAAGCTAGTTTCATCGCTTGTCATATATATCTCCTGAAGTTGAGAAAGAATTTTCAGAAAATATTGTCGCGAGTGGGCAGACAGGTATTTTATTGCAATTGCATTTAAATGAGGGTATTTGGCCCTTTGTACTGCCCAATACTTCCCAACATCACAATCTGGACTGGCTAATGGTTCCCCCAGATAATTGTTTACTTCTTCTTCTACTGTCAATTCCCCTGGGGTACCTTCTTCATCAACATTCTGGATTAGTGGGGCATACCTTCTCCACATCTGATGGGACCTTTTTCCTGCAGGTGTCTGGAACAAGTGCAACTGATTCAGGCCTAGTTTGTATTTATTACTGAATCCCAGTTGATTTTTAACCGACTATCATTTGTAGGTCCTGTGTCTGAGGATAAAGTTTCTTCAAGTATAGATCTTTTTTATTGATAAATTTGGGCAAAATGAATGTTGTTAAGTGCTTTTTCATATTTGATGTATTATGTGGTTTTCCACCGTCAGTTTCTGTTAACCGTCATCGAATCGACGCGACGGCCAGTACCCTGAACCGAATACCATCGGGACTCTTAACGCTTTATGTTTATTAGTACTACTCAGCTGGTGTTGCTACTTTTGGAAAAATTAAGGCACAGTAATAAAAAACAAGCTTCACACTACTTACAGATGTAATTACGATGGTTTTTCTTTGATAGATAAACGCCGAAGGGATTAAAAACATGATGTTATTCTAAGAGCTTTTTGTCCGTAGTTACGGGCCGACACACATATTTGTTATGACGTATTGTAATGATTTTCACTACTGTTTTCAAAATTTCACAAAACCTTAAAAGTAAGTCGAAAATATTGACTAAATATTTAGTTGTAAAATAATCCTTAAAAACGGACTTGGTTAAAGTTAAGTACAAACATTGATACACTTAGATAAACTCATCTTTACTAGGAAGTAAATTATAGCGTAAATTCCTTAACAAGTAAATTATTTGGTGTTAAAACTTTTACTTAATATGAATCTTGGATAGTATTTACTGGACCTGTAGCATTACTTATCAGAGAGAGAATATATTACACTTTAGTTCTATATTCAAAATATTTCTAAACTCACAAATCAATCACATGTGACACGTTTACGTGTCTTAGTGATAGGCGCCAAAACACTTTTATCACCAGTCAGTTTATTATTTGGGTAACCAGGACATGAAATTGTGGCTTTGTTGTTTCTTGCTTACACAAAAAATATCAAAACAGTGTTGCACAGATAATAAAAGTTAATTAAATCAAAAACAATGTCGGGTCAATTGGTCCAACGGAGTTTATTTACGTTTCATTTATGGTAGGAAAAAACTATGTTGGGCCAGTTGGTCCGACACGTATATTTATAAATATTATGATAAGAAACGTATATTCATACTTAGATATGATAGGGGAACAAAGTATAAGAACACATTATTTAAAAATGACCTTAAAATATTTTGGCAAATCTCTATGAAAACGCCGATATTGTGGCCGGCAGCTAAAGTATTAAGGTGCAGTGACGTGTTCGCTTTGTTTGTTATACTACACGAACTATTTCACCTGTAAGTTTATATTACTGTACATTATTTTGCTACATTTATAGCTACTGTGCGGATCTGTTTATCATGTAATAAATAGTTTCATTTCCTATTACAATCGTGTTTATGTTCTTTTCGCTCCCAAATATATTACATTACTGTGAGAGTGACATCTGTCTATAATATAATTTATTGAGGTTAAGTTTCAGAGGAATAATACAGTGTTTCTGTTATCCGTCTATTCGCTGAACCGTCATGGCCACGGTTAATCGAGTTTTTACTGTACTGTTTTTGTGTTTTGTTCTGACATCTATAAATCAGTGGCAGTAAGACACGTGGGGGGGGAGAGAGTATCGAACCTGCTCTAGTGAGAGAGAGACGACCTATGTCAAACGACCAGAAATGGTTACGATCTTAATTGCTGTTGCTTCATAAATAATAATATTTTCGTTTACTTTAATCATTTAATTCATTCAAATCAACTAATACATAAATAAGACATAGTTGGTAATTAATTATTTTTCCTATAAATTACTCCACACACATATTTTAATAGTTAACAAAATAGGAATCGGAATCGACACTTTATGTATGAAGAATCGAGTATCAACGATTCCTGGAATCGAGAATCGGAATCGGCCCATCCCTAATATATAATTATAACTACATATTGTTGTACTTGACCAGTTTTAGATATGAAGTAGATAATTCCAGACTAATTCTGAGATTAATCTGTACAGATCAAATGTCCATACTTCAGACTAGCCTATGAAAACGTGTATTTTTTTTTTAAATAAATTATTTTTGAGATAAAATATAAAAAGGTAAAAATTACTGAGTGCATTGCTTGGCAAAAACTGACCCAACTCTGATTTATTTTTATTTTTACAAATATTACTTTAAAATATATCCTAAACAATTCAAATGTGATTTTTATTGTTACAAATTATAAATAATGGTTAAAATTTGAAAAAGCACAAATATAACCTCAATTCACCAACATTCTAGAACCTGAATAAATCAATAATAACTTGGAGCAACTGTGGTATAATTTTTAATTATTAAAAAATATAATCTTTTACACCACAATTAACTTTTTATTTATACGAGGCGTACTTTTAAACTAAGGGCCATTTGTTTATATTCCCTCATAGTTCGCGTGCACGCCGCAACGAGTGCTTGCGTCGCGTCCCGGCATGTTTTGTCAACAACTACGCTCAGTTACAGTTGTGTAGCTAACCTGTGCTTTGTGTTCTGTGCTTGCAAAATGTTCAAGGTTATCGAATTGCTCGCCCCTTCGGGAAGTTTGTTCGGTGATACGGTTTTTGTCGGCAAGAAACTTGTCTGCTGCAGAAATTCACCGACAGATTTCTGAAGTTTACAGTGCTAATGCCATGTGTGAAGGAAAAGTAAGTGGGTTCGAGACTTCAAAGATGGCCGCGACAATGTCCATGACGAAACGCGATCTGGTCATCCATCTCTAATGTCAGACGATTTGCTGGCTCCATTTGAAGCAAACTTTCGTGACAACAGACGCTTCACGATCACTACTCTCTCACACGAATTTCCCGAATTTTCTAGGTCTGTGATTTACAAAATTGTTAATGAAAAATTAAACTTTAAGAAACTGTGCTCACGTTGGGTCTTTAAACTCATGATGGAGGAGCACAAACACAAAAGACTCGAGAGTTCCTTGAATTTTCTGACACGTTATGACGAAAATGGTGACGACATGCTGAGTCCGATCGTAACTGGAGACGAAACGTAGGTTTCGCATTTCACTCCCGAATCGAAACAACAAAGCATGGAATGGAGACACACGCAATCTCCTGTAAAGGTCAAAGCCAAACAGACTTTGTCACAGGGCAAGATCATGGCGTCCGTGTTTTGGAATAGGCATGGTGTTTTGCTGGTCGACTTTATGGAACAAAGAATGACAATAAATGCAGAAGCCTACTGCCAAACTCTGAGGAAGCTGCGCAGAGCAATTCAAAACAAAAGACGTGGCATGCTCACAAAAGTAATTTTGTTTCTGCACGATAATGCAAAGCCTCACACTGCCGCTCAGACCCCGAGAGCTACATTGGACTCTTTTGGCTGGGAGGTTTTGGACCACCCACCCAACAGCCCTGACCTTCAGCCGAGCTACTTTCATCTCTTCCGTCATCTGAAACATCACTTAGGCGGGAGCCATTATGACGATGACGACGAATTAAAAACGGCCGTAAATTCTTGGTTATCACAGCAGGCGGCAAGTTTTTATGAAGAAGGTTTCCAAAATTTAGTTGTGCGATATGATAAGTGTTTACAAAAACTTGGAAACTATGTAGAAAAATAGATAAAAGTATGTAGATTCCGAAAATAAAATTAGTTTTTGCAAATTTCCTTTTATTTTTTTTTTAATTTTCAAACGGCTCTTACTTTAAAAACACGCCTCGTATCTCGATGTACCTTTAAACTGCAAAGCAACCATGTTCTGAAGAAATTACTACAAGACTACTAATGCCAATAGACTGCAGATTAACTACTGAGTTGGACATGCAGTAATTGCCTGTGAAGATGTATTCGAAATGTACATTAGGACATAAATAAAAAGTGTTTGTGGTTTAAAAGGATCTATTTATTTATAATTGAATAATTCTATGCTTTTTAATAAGACAGAGTTTATTATACTACATTACAATTATATTAAAAAATACAAACCAAGTATCTGGTTAGGTTGTTTTGTTTTAAGAAGAAAACAAAATTTAGTTACCGATTCAAATAATATGCATTCTAACATACGGTAGAACTGCAATTATTCAAACTTTGACTATCCCAATCACTGATTATCCAAATCATTTTCTGATTTTCAGAAAAAAAAAGAAGACAGAAAAGTACTGTGATTCTTATAATAATGATTCTGTCTACGTGTGCTATTGGCCTTTTCTCCACAAAACTAGTGTGTGCACAGCACAAACATTATTTGAATGCTGAGTGACCATCTCAGTGCAGTTGCTGTCATCTGTTGCTATACATCAGGTCCCAGTACTGTTTCGCATCGGGCAAAACAATCAGATAAAGGAGTTAAGGGTAAACAGTTAGCTGAGATGTGTTGGACAATTTTAGACATTAAAAGGAGCAAACCTACACTTCAGACTCCAAGCCAGTGCTTGAAGTGAAGATTAAAGTTCTAGAAAATCAATGAAGGCATAAAAAAACAAAGAAATAGACATTGCCACTTTAAAGTTGTTCTTGAAACAAGCTTTGAGAAACCAAATTTTGGGGCTTATTCTCTATGGAAAATCTAATATTTTAGCTCAGAAGCTTAAGCAAAAATATAAAAAAATATAATTTCTTTCTTCTATTTGCAATAAAAATACAGTTATAACTAAAATTTGCCAATTTTCAAAAAGAATCAATTATATGAATTTTTGTTTACTCTTATTGATTCCAACAATTGGAGTTCTACTGTACATATGTTACTGCAAGACTGAAGAAAATGGAGGCTACTTGTTTATTTCAACAACTAGTTTGTTTAGTAGGACACTTAAATTGATTTGTAACAAAACCTATCCCAACTGGATACTTTGTAGCTATATTTCAATACAGTTACAAGTCATGTAGGAACAAGGTGTCACCATTTATCAGGAATTATTTAATAAAAGTATGTTTAATGATGATTTTATGATTATACAATAGTAATTATTATAAGTTTTAACCACTATTTGTTTGAGACATTTAAAATAATTTTTAAATAATTTGCATAGAATGTATTTTTTAGTAGCATATGTGATAAACTAAATAAATCAAAATTGTCAAATAAATTCTTTATTTTGTTGCCACAAAGTTTTTTTCTTTGTCAAGTATTCCTGAATATAATAAAATATTATTATTAAAATGCACAATAATAGTCAATTTTTAAAAAAATTACTGTAAAACAATTTAGTGATTTCGTTCTACTGTTATAACTTTTTCTTTTGTAAGCATTACGTTCTTAAATACAGTGAACAATTTAGTAAACATTCAGTAGAAGTAATATGAGTATTAGATATATTACCTATTTACCTAGAGTAAACCTATTTGAGAGCAATTAAACATGAATTTAAATATTGTGAAATCATCAATTTCTAAATATAAAATTTTTTTCAGAAACAACACACATTGATAACAAAATGCTGTCTTTTAGGGTGTATTTCAGGCTGTGTTATAGTGGGAAAATGCAAGTTCTTTTTTTACAATAGTGGGTGGAATAAAGTCAAAATATCAAGTTATGTTTTTTCTTGATTTAATAATGTTTATATTCTTTTGCTGTTGTATTTTTTTTGTAAAATATATTGTAAACAAAATTCTGCGTAAATATAAGAGTATTAACTGGGCTACAATTAATTTTGGGTAAATAAGAACTCGGTGCATTAAAGTTGAAGGTTAATCCATTTGCTCACCAGTTGTGTGGAGTGTTAGCCAGCAATAACTAGGAAAAATATCTGATTTTGCTTGTTAAATGCACTTTTGTGCTCATTACTTCAATTTAAAAATCATTGTGTTTTTCAAAAATATAAGACAGCTAGCTGGAAAAAGTGAAAACTTATTGTTCTCAATAACTAGAATAAAGGTTACTTACAAACGACCGGTCAGGCTCATCTTCATCTGAAAATAAAAAATTTCAAAAAACATTATAAAAATACCACAACAATAAACACAAATTTTTTTTTTTATACAGAAAATTATTAAGAAATTAACAAAATGGAAATAAAATAGAATACTCGACTTTTTCAACACACTAATATTTAGTTTAACACTTTAGTTGTCATGTAGGGCCAACTGGCCCGACAACCCAGAACGCTGAACTGAAATCTGTCGGGCCACTACGCCAGACATTGTTGTCTAGTAACCTTTTATGTTTATTAGTACTACTCAACCGGTGTTGCTACTTTTGGAAAAATGAATGCACTGTATTAAACAACAAGCTTCACCCTACTTACAGAACTAATTACGATGGTTTAATTTTTTTTCTGGCAAAAAAACCTATGCTGGTTATCATTGCCAAATATATTAACGGCTTAAAAACTAAATTTAATTAACAAAATTAATAACAAAGAAATATATTAACACAAAGCAACAATATAATCTTAAAGGAAATCGTAACAATAAATAACAAGATAAAAATAACAAACAATAACAGTATACAAACTATAACAATAAACAAAAACGCCAATAAGTAAAAAATATAATAAAAAAATATTAATGACACTATAAACAACGAGAGTATAAAATATAATAAAATAAAATAAATAAACATCTATACACAAAACACACACAGAAAAACAATATGCGTGTGTGTGTGTGTGTGTGTGTGTGTGTATGTGTTTTGCATATAGATGTTTATTTATTTTATATTATATTTTATATATAATAAAAATATATTACATTTTGTATATAATAAAAATACATATTATATTTTATTACACTTTTGCTATTACTTGCGACCAGACTTTTTGTTAACTAAAGGTTGTTAGATTGTTAACTTACACTTAGGAAACGTTTTCGTCTTACGCCTTCTTCAGCTTCAGAAGTCGTAAGACAAAAACGTTTCCTCCAAGTGTAAGTTAACAATTTAGCAACCTTTAGTTAACAAAGGTCTGGTCGCAAGTAATAGCAAAAGTATAATAATAATTAACAACTAGCTCGTCATGAAAAGCAACAAGATTTTGATTTTATATTTTATGTATAGTAAAATATATATATATGTATGTGTGTGTGTGTGTATATGTGTGTGTGTGTGTGTGTGTGTGTGTGTTTTTGTGTGTGTGTGTGTGTGTGTGTGTGTGTGTGTGTGTGTGTGTTTGTGTTTGTGTGTGTGTTATAGTTTATAAATATGAAAATATAGCATTGTAATCTATTTCGAAATATTTAAATTGGAAAAAATATGTTCAAGTGGTGCAAGAAAGCGATGACATGTCCAATGGCTGAGGCATCGTCCTTTAACACCACCTTCAAACTGCCTTCTACATTAAAAAGGGCATGAATATTTGTCAAACCAACACAATTCACCAATAAATGCCTGATTATGAAGGAATCTTCGCAGAACTGCATAGTGGCGAGAGACCTCCATGGACGGATGGTATCTTTAATTTCCCTCAGCTTATTGTGAATCACGATGTGCCATTCATCATTCCAATAAAATCAATAACTGTTTTGTAAAACACATAATCAGATGCCATAACTCAGTTGAGTAATAAGCACCAAACTTGTAGCATTCTTCACTACTTCATCCTCATTTATATTTCCAGGTATTCCGCAGTGACCAGGTACCCAACAGAATGTTACCCCCACCACCCTCATTGAAGCCAATTGAAGCTTGTATACAGCACAAAAAATATCTTTAAACTAAAGGGTTAACAGAGAACACAACCTGAAGAGCCTGAAGAGCACTTTTGGAGTCAGAACACAAAAGGTAGTGGGAAGATCAAAATCGAATAGCAGTTAACGCTTTAAAAATGGCAAAATTCTGCTGTGAAAACACTGCAAGCTGAGAGAAATCCGTACATGTAGATACATCCTGAAGCATAAAATGCACATCCAACACCATTGTCTAGTTTAGACCCATCAGTGAAAATAATTTCACTGCGTTGGTAGGCGTAATAGATTGACAAAAGTTCCTGGTGGTAAACCACATCATCAGTATTGTGTTTTATATAACTGAACAGTGAGGAATCGAAACGTTACGTTATTATTAACCATGGAGATAGATGCCATATTGACCGTTCAAACATTGTATGAAGTTGCAAATCAAGGTTTTCCATTATTCATAAGGTTTGTATGCCAAATGGAGCGGCCAAACGTTGGCATGCATCGTAATATTGTTAGTGAATGTTATTAAACACCATTTTCAATGCAGGATGTTTAGATTTGCTTCGATGACCAGAGATGTAAGAAATTCGTAGCATCTGATGTCGCTTTGAAAGCGCAGGTTTCCCAGCTTCGACAAGAAGACTAGGGATAGGGCTATATCTAAAAGCACCAGTTCCAAGTCCAAGTCCAGAGTGGTGGACTGAATTGAGTTTCCAGAAATGTAGGTCATGCAGATGAGTATGGTAAACAACCATGATCTAGGCGAGATCTAACAACCTTGTGATAGAACCGTATCATACTAATTCTGTCTGCATCCCAATTCGTGCCACTAAGGACTATTTGCATATCCATTATCGTGTTGCATTTCATCTTCAAATCTTACACGAGTGGTATCCATGAAAACTTTAATCGAATAAAAGACCTAAAAATTAAACAATGTCTGTGATTTGACGTTGAATCCCATTAATATAAAGTATAGGCTCCTGGTGTTGCCTACGACGAATAAATGCTACACATCGGGTCTTCGAAGCAGAACATTTAAAACCTGTAGTTTTAGACCATTCCTGTAATCTGTGAATTACTATTTGCAAGGATCTTTTTGCAGTTGCCATATTTTGAACAGGTACATAAATACTAAAATCTTCTACAGAAAGAGAGCAGTGAACCGAACACCATATATTATAATGATACTGTTAATTTGTAATGGCAAATAGCATGACGCTCAGCACGCTGCTCTGCGGAACACAATTCTTCTGTAGCTAACTGTTCGACAGTGTCAGATAGAGATGTACGTGAAAAAAACAATTCGTCAAAAAGTTAACGATGATTGCCAGAACGTTTTCTTGTATACCCGATGATTTTAAGGTGTTCAAATCCCTCTTTTCCAAGCCATATCATATGTCTTCTCAAGGTCGAAGAAAACAACAAGTGTTTGACGCAAGAGAAAGACATTTTGATTAGCCTACTCTAACAAAACCAATTGATCAACAGAGATTGTCTCTGTCTAAAGCCACACTCTTCATTGCAAACAAGGTCATTGGTTTCTAGATACAAGACAAGACGTTGGTTGACCAACTTCTCCAGTAGTTTGCACAAGATGCTTGTAAGAGATATAGGTCTATAACTACTGGGATTGATTTTGTCTTTATCTGGGCTTAAAACAGGGATTACAATTGCTTCTAACCACTCATCGGGAAAGCATTGCTCCTCGAACAAAAAATTGTGTATCAGAAGTAGGACTAGTTTCACCGATGATGGTAGATGTTTAATCATGGAATACAGAAAGGAATCAGAACCTGGTGCAAATCCTTTGTTGACACGAGAGCTGACTAAAATTCCCCTGTAGAGAACATAGAGTTTAAAAAAGAATCTCTAGATAACCCAACATCAAAATATATTGCTTGTTCCTTGAGTTTGTGTATTTGGAATTTACAATTAATAATAGGCTGAAATAGACGAAAAGTTCGAAATTGACGTTTCCAGTACATCAAAACAGTTCGTGATCAATCTTCCATCCAGATTCTTAAGCACAATGACTGGCAACAGAATGGAAATACCACATACGGATCTAAATCTCCTTCATACTGTGGACGATGGAGTTGTTCGTCTTATTGTGCTACTGTACTGTGCCCAAGAATTCTTTCTGCTGAGCCTGAAGACTCGCCGTTCTTTAGCCCAAAGTTTCTTGTATTCCTCAAGATTGTCGCTAGTTGGATGTCGATTAAATTTCCTTAGAGCTCTTTATCGTAAACGGATTATTTCTCTGCATTCATCATCCCACCACGGCACAGGCGGATGGCATGGATATACAGATGTTTTCGGAATAGTTTTTTCTGCTTGTGTAACTATTGTTGATATTTATTTCAGCTTTACAATAACACGTTACTCTTACTTACAATTCATTTTGCGTTCAAACTAATTTTTATCATTTACCATTCATGTAATAAAGCATGACGCGTAAAATTATAATTTGGAAAACAGAATGCACTTTGAACATCGATGATAATATGTTCGGTTTTAGGGGGTATACCTCTAAAACTTACTCCGGGAAAACATGAATTCTATATTTCGGCATCAGCACTTGCCTTTAGCCACACATTGTCTATTTAACCCTCACAGCTCAACAACAATTGGTGTTGATTCCAGACTGCCTTCGCCTTGGTTAGCGTTCCCTCAGCTAGTCTTTTGATATTGCTGACTTGATACGGCTGGCATCCCACATTTCTCTCTCCCTTCATGTATGAACAAATGATCTGATTTCATTACAATTCCTCTAACTTTGTTTTGGAGCGATTTAATGACTTTTTTCATATATTTAATTTCTCTCAGAATTCTTCCGCTGATCAAATTGAAATGTCGATGGTGTTTTTATATGACAATTGGCATTTGACATAATTAAACACACTGGGAAATTACATAGTGTCTCTTTCAAAATGACTTTACTTTTAGGTTTTAAGTTGATGAAAAACATTTCAAATTATTATTATTATTTTTATATAATTATTCAAAATTAAGAGTTTTAAATTTTTTAATTTTTCTTATTATACGTTTCCACTTGTTTGGACTGTTATAGTACATTAAATCCCTACATGCAATGACCCCCTTTGTAAAAATCAAGGATATATGGGGAACCACAGATACCTTGACCTGATCAAAGAAGGAGATCATTTTTAAGAGAGATCGTGTCTGGTTCTCACTACTGGTTGCAATGAGCAGTGTCTCATTCCTTAATGTCTTGATGGATGAGACAGAACCTCCAGTACTGGCAGTAATAACCTTATTTATAATAAATGCCTTTCATTCTTCAGCACTAGAAAATATCAAATATTTTGACCTCACCATCAACTTCATCTTTAAATCATAAACTTTAGGTTCATCAGGTGAATCCTAGCATGTCCTCTTATGATTAACACCGTTTGAGTTGTTTTAGGATTGAAACATATTTTTAAAACTACACATCATATCAGGCATTAAGGGTGAAACTACAGGAACAAGTACAACCTTGGATCACTTGCGATAATTTCTAATCCCCAGAACTGTGGGGCCTATAGTTTTTCTCCTTAGCTCGACCGGATGGGCACCGCCGACACTCCCTGACCAAGAACAAAGCAGCTGGCATACCAGCAACCTCGCTTATGTCTTGAGCAGAGCCAGCTCACATCAGCATCCCAGACCAGAGTTTGTCAAGCTCTGGTCTCTTCAGCACTCTCACCTTGCAACAGTTCTGAACAGTTAAAAATCCCTAGGAGAAGATCTAAGTTTCATATGTAAGACTGTGTTGTTAATGAAATGTATCTATAAAGTGTAAATGAGTGTGTAGTAGTGGAGTGGATGTTGTCAATAGTGTTTATGTTAGGCTGGGGTACTGCGAGAACGCCAAACCCCTCTTAGTAGGTGCGGCTAGTATACACCCCCCCCCCCTACAAGAGCGATGGTTTTAGTTTGATATAAAAATGCCCATATCATTATAAACATGGTGTTATTCCAGCAGCTAGTTGTCAGAACTAGAGCAGTTACTGCTCGACACACTTATTTGTTAACAATACAAGCAAAGTTAAGTTGATTATTCTAACCAAAAAAAATGGTTTAATGAAAGAAGTTTACATTTATACAGTAAACTTTATTAATAAAATAAATAATTTTTAATAATGTATTATATTGATTTTTACTATTATTTTCAAAACTTTACAAAACTTCAGAAATGTTGCCCTAACTATTAAATTCAGTTGCAAAAAAATTTTTATAATACAGACTTGGTTGAAGTTAGTCAGAAAAGTTGCCTAACTATTAAATTCAGTTGCAAAAAATTCTTATAATACAGACTTGGTTGAAGTTAGTCAGAAATGTTGCCTAACTATTAAATTCAGTTGCAAAAAAATTCTTATAATACAGACTTGGTTGAAGTTAGTCAGAAATGTTGCCTAACTATTAATTCAGTTGCAAAAAATTCTTATAATACAGACTTCGTTGAAGTTAAGTACAAACATTGATACACTTAGATAAACTCATCTTTACTAGGAAGTAAATTAAAACATTAATTCCTTGAAAAGTAAATTATTAAGTTGTATAATCTTGTATAACATTCATCAGATCTGAAGCATTACTTACCAGAGAGAAAATATGTTTACACTTTCGTTTAAAATATTTATAGACTCACATATCAACCACATGTGACACGTTTACATGTCTTAGTGATAAGTGCCAGAACACTTTTCTCGCCAGTTATTTTATTATGTGGGTAACCGAAACATGGAATTGTGGTTTTGTTTATTGTTTACACAGAAAACACAAAAAAAAGACAGTGTTGAACAGATGAAAAAACATAACTACCTCAAAACCAATGTCAAGCCAATTGGCACGATGGAGTTTATTTTGATATAATTTACGCTATTAAAAGATTATGTCGGGCCAATTGGTCTGACAGGTGTTTTTATATATATATTATGAATAAGAAACGTATTTTCTTACTTAGGTATGATAGGAGAATGAAAAAAAGTACACATTATTAAACAATAAGCTTAAAATATTTTGGCAATTCTCCAGGAGGATGCCAATACTGTGGCTGACAGTGTTAAATAATAAAAAAGCATAAAATCTATATATAATTTTAAAAAAACTTAATGAATATCAATAGCCCATTGAAACTGCATGTAGCCACAAGTTTCCGACATTTAATTAGTTAGCAAAAGAATTCATAATTCGCTTATATCAAATTTAAATTTTTAAGAAAACCTATATATTTAATTTTTAAAACAGTATGTAACTAAACCATTATCATAGCTAAATAAAATGGATATATTACCTACAAATTTCTTTATCATTTTGTACAGTTTGCAACAAGCACTAACCAGTTCTGCCAAAAAATGTATTAATATTTTCATCTTTCACTGACTTTCTGCCTCTTACCTCTTTTCAGTTAATCCTGAACCTTACTTCTCATATCTTTAAAAAGTTCTTTCTCTCCTTTAACTATATGTCACTAGATCTTCTATTTTACCTCCTTATTCCTCTATTCTCCCTATGTTGTCAGGATAGCTTATTTCCAAACTCTCCTTACAAGAACTATTAGAGATTTTAACCCATTACCTTATAGGATACATACACCTTTATTCATTCTTCTCGGTTTCATTACTATTCTGTTATGTTATGCCTGACACACTTATCAAGAAATTTTATTTCACTTGCTTTAATCCTTCTACTCTCTCTTAAATTTGAAGAGTTATTTTACACTTTGTATGTCCCTTTTTCTTTTCGTAAATAAATATTCTCTAAATATTTTTACCCTATGTTCATTTCTTGAAGTCGAGGAACCTCATTAACTCTTGAAGCTGAAGATTAAACTCATTAAATATGAATTTTAATTTCATAATCATATTACTGTTAAAACACACAAACACAAGATTTTATTTTTAAACTATAATCTAACACTGTTAATCATGTTTACACTCACAGAGGTTATTGTTTAAATAAATGCGAGTCAAGTACAACTATCTACTTAAACAGCAATGTTTTATTAACGGCTACATTATTGTAATCAGACCTTATTCCTTCTCCACTGTATTATAAATAAGTGCAGAGACATATCCTTAGTATATTAATTAAAACAGCACATATACACTTTCATTAGCACACAACACCTTTGTCCATGTGCACTAGCCCACTATTAACACACACAACTACACACAATTCTAATGTTTACTTTTTTTATAGCAATAAGCATAAATAAACATTTGAATTAATAAAAACCAATAAGGATGGATAAATAAATTGAAAGTACTTTTTTAATAAAGTAAGACCGAAATTTAAATTAAGTAAAGTACAAATTACAATAGTTTAGTTTATGCTTTCTAATTTTATTGTCAATGTTTTTATACTTTCTCATAGCTAAGTACCTGATCCATTGTTCTGTAATACTCAAAAACGTTTCACTACCTCAAGTTAATGTTATGATTCTGATATCTTACTGGGGGGAAATGATTGAACAAAATAATAAAAAAACTCACCGTATCCAATACTTGAAGCAGCAGATGGCAATAATCCTCCGTCAGCCTTCACTTCATCAAATTTTGTAAGTAAATTAGTTAATCTAAGAAAACGAAAAAAAAATTAATATTTTGCAATACGAAATATAAATCTAAAAAGCTAAAAACAAGTACATATACATTAACACCCAAAAACATAAATTAGTAATACAAACAATTTGTATTGTTAGAATAGCATTGTCCAATGTTTTATATAAACTGGGTAATATTTGCTCATAGTAGTTATATTGAAAATACTTGAAAGACAAATTCACCAATAAAATATGATCCTGGTGAAGATCTAATGATGACACAAAAGAAACTACATCAGATTCCAGATAATCAAATCCCTTCGACACCAACGTCATATGACCCGATTAAACAACTGGTCCCATTAAATAAAATTTTGAAAATAAAGGGTTTGAATGCCAACTAATCTCAATTTTTGTCATTTTCACACATGCTACTCAGGAATATTTCTTAAACTAACAATGTTAATTGCAAGCGGCCAAATTATTAAACAGTACTAAAATATGTAGCCACAAATTAGCAAGTTAGTGTAGATATGATATCTTTAAATGCAATTCCGACAAAAGCATATAGACTGTTTATGTTTATAAGTTATCATTTATGAGTGACTTGGCAACTAACAGCTGCAGTCTTACTTGACTACGAATTTTTTTTTTCAGTTTACTGAAACATTTCACAAATTCACCTTTCTCCATAGTCAACTTCTGTGTTTATTTGGACACCATAATATTCTGTTTTGTTGGTTCAGAAAAAATATTTAATCATATTTGAGGGTAGGGTGAAAAGTTCTCGGCCTGACCCAGAGATAGCATTCCAATCAGTGAATATTTATCTTTCCTGCCTGCACTCACATGTCATAGTTTGTATGATATGCTTTAATTTGTTTGCTCAAGTATTTTGTGTACAGGAATTTTTTGTAGTAGACGTCTTGCATATTTTTTGTTAAAATTTATGAGCTTGAATATTGTGCACTGATAAAATTTTTCATTTCGGATTGTTAACCCCTAAGGAAATTCGTCAGAAGTTGATAAAAGTGTACAGGAACTCTGTTCCTTCAATATCAACAGTTGAAAAGTGGGCGAATGAATTTAAACAAGGTCCTGTGTCACTAGAAGATGACCCACATGAACGACGGCCAAAACCTGTAACCACACCGAAAACTATCAAAAAGTGCATGATAATTTTGGACGATAGGAAAGTAAAGCTGCGTGAGATAGCTGAGGCTGTGGGGATATCAGAAAAAAGGGTGTGAAACATCTTGCATGAAGATTTAGCGATGCGAAAGCTCTGCACAGGTTTGGAGCTGCATTTGCTGTATGTGGATCAAAAGCAAATTCGTAAACGACATTCACAGCAATGTTTAGACCGATTCAAGACAGTTTCAACAGATTTTGTGTCGGATTTGTCACCAAGGATGGAGACATGGGTCCACCACTAGATGCCCGAAATTAAACACCAGTCGATAGAGTAGGTGAAATCTGGTGGTTCAGCGCCAAAGAAAGCGAAGTCGATCAGATCTGATGGAAAGGTCATGGCCAGTGTGTTTTGGGATGCCAAAGGGTTCTTGTTGATAATTGATTACCTTGGAAAAGGCAGAACAATTACGGGTGAATATTACTCCAACCTTCTTGACAACCTAGATGTCAAAACTCACGAGAAGAGGCCTTGCTTGAAGAGGAAACAACAACGCACCTGTGTGGCTGATCTATCGTCAAGATAGATCACACTGGGCGTAACTCATTGATCTCATAGTCAATGTATTAAAACTCACAGATTGTGTTTTAAACAGATTATATCAAACTCTACACAGATTTTTTTTAAATATGAATATAAACCTATTTAACACGCATGGACGCTCACACTCACGAACGCATGCACACATACATATATGTATATAAATAACCTGTTATTTAAATTTCATTAATGTTGTTTACTTAATATCTATATTACCTATTTATGTGTTACATTTCAAAACTACTCACTTATTTTGAGGCACTTTGTAATTTTTCTGAATATCAACCCTCAATTTTTCACCCACATGCTTGTAAACTTCAATTATGGTGACAAATGCAGTTTCTCGAACTTCCTGACTAGGATCATTAATTAACTTCACCAGGTGTGGAACAAGTTTTCCTAGCGTTAATCCTGGTGTTCCAAATCTGAAACACAATCATTATTTCAACACAACACCTATTTGTTAAATATTGAAACAGTGATTGTATACTTATGACAACTGCTCAGTGATTAAGATAACAAATGCATATTGTTACTATTAGTCAGCAAAAAGACACAGTATATTCCTCAAAGTAGTAGATGAATCACAAACACAATTCATTTTACTTATTTACTAGTATCACTTTATTTAAGTGACAAATTTGTTTCTAAAAGTAACAAATAAATTCTGACTACTTTTCACTTACAGTAACACTCAAATAAAGCTTGTTTCGATTACCTAAAGGTAAACAATTTTCGAAATTAGTCTTATTTTTCGGAATTCTGTTATTACTTTGATTAGCATAATGTAATTATGCACAATACAGTTTCTTCAGTATTACATTATTTTCAAGACTGGAATAAATTAAACTGACAAGAAAAATATAGCTGGTGATGTAGGTTTTGTAAAAAAATATCCAACAACTTGCAAAGATGTTTTGTTGACCCCATTTAGAACAAAAGAATTTTCAGAATCACAAATATGTAATGGTTTTAGTTCACTAAGAGTACAAAACTATCTATTGAAATTTTAAACTACATACAACAAACAAATATCAGTCAACATTTCCTCCGAATATTTTAATCACTATCAATCCATTAGTATTTATTTCGGCAGGAAAAAATCTTCAGTTACAACCATATTAATTCAAACTTGAACAATGCTAAATTACCAGATAATATAGAAAAATAAATTCCATAAAATAAAAATTTGTGTGAATCTAAATAATCGTCATTTTAAATTATCGTAATACAAAATGTATTTACGAAATATTTTAATAATTCTTTAAAAGATTGCATATAAAACTCAGAAATATGAGCAAATTTTTATTATTACCCACGTGTTCATTTACTATCTATTTAATTTTACTTCTAATTTTATATATTCAATTTAACAAGTCACTATTTACTCTTGGCTCATAAGGCTAACTCATCACTCATTTCTTCTCTTGGAGCAGATTAACTGAAAGCTACTATTATTCCACATTACAGAGAAAACAAAATTCTATACTGAAGTGTTTAAAACATAAAAATCAAATTTCATGTTTGCCACTTTACAAGTTATATTCCAAAAATTACTCCCACTATCAATTAACTTTTCACTGCTACTTATTGAATTACTGTATTTTAAAACAAAATTATTATTATATATAATTATATATATTTATATATAAAATTTATAATTAGGTTAAAACAAAAGTTTTTGTTTTAATAAATACAGAAACAATCATGTGTTTTCATGTTAATTTGATATTACCTCTTCTGATTTTTTTCCATTCTTACGCATGTTACTGACAAACAAAAATACTTGATAAACAAGAATAATGTGATTTCAAAATGTCATTAAAGAGATTTACAATAGTATTTTAAGTGTAAATTTATAGGGAAACCAATAAATTTGAAAAACATTAACATAACCACAAAGCACAAATGTACATCAAATAGTTGAATTGTAAGGTTTTTTTTTATAAAACAGAACATTATTTCATAATACATTTAATTATTATAAATATACTTATTATACAATCTAGAACAAAGTATGTGGTTATGATAAATTTGGTTAGAAAAATAAACTTTGTTAGGCCAATCATCAAATGCAACAAGAAAGAAGTGATGTAGGTCATGTGACCTACAATGGCTACTCCATACTAGTTGTTGCACAAATGAACATAACTGGTTGACTTTATTAATCGCTTATTGTATATTAGGAGACTTATTTCTTGGAATATTTTATAACCAGATCTATCATAAATTGGAACTACATCTATCTATACATTGGAGATATATTTTATTACAGCTGTATAGTATTGTGGTAACTTATGAAGAATTATGTGATGAAAGAGTATGTTTCAAAAATAAAGCTATATATGTATGGTGACGATTGGTTTCAACCATTATTTTATGTTTTGTGACGTTTAAAATCCATTTTTTCTTATTTAGAATATATTTTTCAGTATCAAATGAAAAAGGGTTCAAATTTTAAACTATAATTAATCTGACATAAAATATTCCCATGTAAAAAATAAAATTTTATTTTCTACTTCCGTATTTATAATAGAGTGTTTAATGTTTCTTATATATCATGGTTAAAATTTATTTTTGGCTCAAATATACTATCTTTAATAGTTAGAACAATGGTTTAAAAACAAGAGTGCAATTAACTCAACACTGAGGACAGAATGTGCCTTCTCTCAATAACTACCCAGGGCAGGATTCAAGCCTAGTTTTGATGGTGACCTAACTAATTTCAAGATGTTTTTTCAGACACTCTTCATTTATAGATTCAACAAAAATGACCCTCAAGTTATTCTATTGCTTTTATTAGGAAATTATTTACACCTACGCTAACATTCTTAAAGCTCCCACCTTACTTTACTTTTAAAGATCATTTTTATGCTACATATTTTTTTATTTAATCATTTTAACATTAGTTTATGACTATCCGATTTTTTAACTTTGTAAATTTGTAAAAACTTACTGAGACAAAATGTTTTCGATCGCTATGTGGCAATCTTCCTCAGTGTCTTCTGCATGGAGATGTCGGGTCAAGTGGTGACAGTTTTAAAAGCAGGTTTTCGATAGTATCAAGAGTATGTGTGATTTGTATTGTGTTTGTTCGTTTAATATGTTTGTACTTTGTGTTTTTGTGTGTCTAAATTTCATATTATTCTAGTGTATTGAAATCTGGTCCTTTTTTGTTGATGTGTAAGATTGCTAGGTTATGCTAAATCTCTGTGTGTATATTTCCTGTTTCTTTTATGTGATTGTAAAATGCTGAGTTTGTGTTCCTTGACTCTTTGTTCAAAGCTGTGACCCGTTTGCCCAATGTAGAATTTGTTGCAGTTTAATTTGCACACGACTTGGTGCTTGTAGTTTATCTTTGTTTTTGGGGTCGTGTTGTATTTTGTATTGTAAACAATTTACAAACATATTAAACGAACAAACCTGCCTTTAAAACCATCACCACTTAACCCAACATCTCCAAGCAGAAGACACTGATGAAGATAGCTACATATAGATCGAAAACGTTCTGTCTCAGGAGTTTATACAAATTTACAAAATTTAAAGTTCGGATAGTCATAAACTGATATTAAAGTTATTAATTAAAATTCACCAAAGGTAATGGACTACAAAATTAAAGAGGTTATTTCATTGCTGAATACTGCTCCAAGCTGGCAAAGAGTAGAAACACTTGATCTTCAATCAGGCACCAACAAGTTCTTTGCTCTGTTAGTAGTTTGTTTTTCTCGATATCTTCATCAATTAAACTATTTATATACTCCCATATGCAAAATATTAAATAATAGAAATAATTTAAGGAAATTTAAATTTATACACATTTGGTACCCTATACTATTTGGTACTTCACTATCCTAGCCCTCTCAGTGCTCCAGCTAACGTTGTAAAATAAAAAAAACATGATAAATCATCATAAGGGAACATAAATAGTGGCCTTAAAAAATCACTACTATTATCTAAATTAAAATATATTTTTTATAACAGCATCAATATTTCTAAGACCTATGTAAAATAACACATCGATAAGGGTCTACTTTAGATTAGTATCACAATTCATATCTCACACATATACAAGGGCAATGCTGGTGAGGATGAGCAGAAGCTTGGGCATGTATTCCTTTATCTAGCCAGGATGTGCGACCAGTCATTATGCATATCCTGATGTAGACAATTAATATGTGTTGAACAGGAATTAAATTGTGTATACTACAGTAACACAAGTTTAGCAGGTACTAAGCAATGCAATTGTGAATAAAACATGACTTTGTCTGTAAAGAAAAATGTAAACAAGGTATTTTGTGATTTATAATATTTCTATGTTCAACTTTCCAGAACATCTGGCAGGCCCTTTGATCCTGTAGTGACCAGATTATTGATGGACTGCTGTACTTTACATTCATTTAAAAACATACACATTTTTAAAAAGTTCTATCACCTAAAAAATCTTAATTTAAATAAAATTTGCATGGTGCACAGTAAAAAAAAATATGTGTTTGCAATGGTAGAACATTAAATACTCACTCATCTAATGTTATAACCAACATTTTCATAACTTCTTCTCTAATTTTGCTATTTTTATGGCTAAATGCTGGTACAAGTTTTTCAAACAAATTGTTTGGCGTTATAACATCTTTCACTAAGAGTTTCATTAACAAGGCTTTACATTTTTCTCTCACATTTTCCTTGCTATCACCTGAAAAATAATTAATTTGCATATTTTGTCAATGTTAGAACATAATAACAAATTGTTATGAAATTATGAATCTCAACATAAAAATTTAAAATAGTATATTGACTATGAACTACAAAATATTGTCACCTTGAAAGATATTATAATGTTAAAAAAAACAGCATAACAGTAAATAATCATATTACAAAGAAAAATTAATGCTTTTATATATATATATATATCGTTGCACTGACTTTATGAAGTTGATATATTACTATTGTAAATACTTTTATCTACCACTAAGTGCAATAATTTTACCTTGTTGTGAAAAGGTAAAATTATTGCACTTAGTGGTGGATATAAGTATTTACAATAGTAATATATCAACTTCATATATATATATATATATATATATATATATATATATATATATATATATATATATATATATTTATTTATTTATTTAGTTAGTTAGTTAGTTCTAGAAGAGCTTAAAGCTTATTTAGGAATTTTTGGACTAGATAGGAGACTGACAGACTTCCCTAATAGCAATAGTCCAAAACTGCAATCTCTTGGAAATAAATAGACACATATAAAAACTTATCACACGCAGTTTTGGACTATTGCAATTAGGTAAGTCTGTCAGTCTCCTATCTAGTTAAAAAAAATATATATATATCGTGATATTTCATGTTGTCCATTATTTTTCCATTGCACTGACTTTAAGAAGTTGTTATTATCAATTGTAAACAATTTTTTCCACCCTTAAGTGCAATAATTTTACCTTGTGTGATTAGGCACCTTTCGGTCATTGACCATTGTCGAATCACTGATTATTTTTCTGGTGTAGATGTTCGGTCCGTGATGTTGGTATTTGTTGACGTTACACGCATTTTCTCTTGATATGCGTGTATAATGTTTTTATATAGTATGTCTTCTGTATATATGGTCTGTAGGTTCATTAAATTGTTGTGTATGTTTTTATAGATGTGGTATTTTTCTAGTGAGTTTAGTTCTATTGGGTTATCATTTATTTCAAGTATGGCTAGATTAATTTCGTAATTTGTTATTTCGTGTTTGTGCTATTAGGTGTGCTGCTAGATTTGATGCTTTTGTATTTTTATTTTTGAATACTCTATAATGTTCTTCAAATCTTATTTTAAATGATCTGGTTGTTTTCCTATGTAAAATGCGTTGCAATACCGTTTTATACCAAATCCTACCATTACCTTTCCTTAGTGACAGTCCCGCGAGTCAAAGACTTACTACTACTTTACTAGCCAACGCCCACCCTTGGCTGTTCAGCCATTTGGTGACGCGCTGACCAGTATAGTCGAACCAGTGGGTCATCATCATCTCCGGAATGGTCAAGCGAGCTGCACTTCATCAGATGATCCACATCCATCATATCGTGTCCACAGAGAGGGCATTCCTGTGTTGGGAGCACACCGAAGCGATGTAGATGGGCGGCCAGGTAGTCATGGCCGGTTTGCATTCTCAACTTGGCAACGCCTACAAATAGTGGAAGTCTGTGGTCGATAGGCCCTGTGCTGATTAGATTTTCCCATTTTCTTCCTGCTGATTGCTGTGTGAAGTGCAGTTTGCTGGCCCGGCCGATAGTTGCATTGAAGAGGGCTTTCGTGCTTTGCAGCGAAGGCATGCAAATGGGTTGTGCCATGGATGTGCCTTTCTTGGCCGGAAAGTCTGCCCTCTCATTTCCACAGATGCCAACATGGCTTGGGATCCATTGTAAAGCTATAAGCCAACCCCCATTCACCAGGTGTTCCAGGGCTTTTCTTGTCTCCATTGTTCTTTTGCAGTCTGTATCTGTATTGCGAGATAGGTTATGGATAGCCGCTTGTGAATCGACGAAGACCGTGAGTCAAAGAGAGTTTGCCTTCAAAAGTCCTCTTCAAGGCGTTTAATGTGTCTCTTAGAAGTGAGAACATTCTAATTGCTTGAAAATATAATTCTGGAATAGTAGATGACAAAGTACTCAATCTATACAACTAAAATTCAAAATTAATAAATATATCACTATGAAAAATAAAGCTGTGGGTTTTCTTCACAGCAGAATCGGGGTGTACTAAAATTTTTACCAAGCAACTTATTCAAGGTTTTCAAACAGAAAGGATGAGCAAATTGAAGGTAATGTGTCCCTGGATACAACCAATAGAGAAAGAGAGAATATACTGGAATGCTTGGATATCAATTTTCAGAGGGTTGCAGAGAAAGGCCAGAAAAATGCTGTAATAGCCTAAGGACGGATCCCTGTATAGAAAGTAAAAGGAACTCAGGTGGGTACTGGAGAAAAAGAGTGTTGGATGTATACAAGAGACATCTCTTACACAAAATGAAAGTATTATACAAGATTTGCTGATTTTAAAATGTATAATTCTACCCATATACAGTGGTAGGGGATTGGTCACACCATTTCACCATTCACTGTTGGCTATTAGAGTCTGCTGAATACCCAAATTGAAGTAAAAAATTTAGGATTATATCCTGCAATTAAATTACTTTTACCTCTTTCAATGTTTATACACACTGATAAGGTGTGTAATGATGATCTGTAAGTTTTGACTCAGATAAAGGGAAAGGTTTTGACTGTGGGGGGGGGGGGGTTCAACAAAGCATTAGATCTGATGTAAAGGTTAATTGATCACAAGCTAGAAATTTGGTCCAATTGAATGTAAAGGGATACAATTTCACCATCCAAGGTTGCCCTACAACTTTATTGGTACCTCTTGTATGTGGAGAAGAATGACAAGGAGAAATGTTGACATCAAGGGTAGTGATTTCTTTCATTAATCTCAACTTGGACAATAAACAAACCAAGAACAATATTGTACAAAGCAAATTCAAGGTTGACTGAGAGACCTTTGTGAAGCTAAGCCTTAATTATCAAGACTTTGTCTGAAAAGTAGAAGAATGTAAAGAAATTCTTAGGGCTGCAGAAGGAAGCATTCTTATGCAGCCAGTAAAAGTAAAATTAACCAAAAGTATACAAATAGGTGGTGGAATGAGGATATCGAAACTGTAAAAAAAGAATTCATTAAAACAAGAAAAAGGAAAAAAGATGAAAAAGAAGGCCGGAACCCTGACAGAGATAAACCTATATGCCGTTTATAGAGGCAAGGCAAATATCAGAACTTTCACCAACTCCATGAACATCAATACATCTTTTACCTTATGTAACAAATTCAGCTTCAATTTGCAGATTAACCGTTAAAGAGATAAATGAGAAGCTTTTGGAATTTATCTTTTCAAGTCTAGCTGGATGAATCCTTAGCCAATGCACAACTGATATGCTGTTTATCATTGTTTTTGAAAGCTAAAGAGTCCTGCCTCTGGATTAGATACTATTTACAAAGAAATTATAAATTATTACTCTCAGGATATGTAATAATGATGTTTGATTTTTTTACTGAACGAGATATGCCACAAAAGTGAAAAACAGCACTGACTATTGCATTGGAATAGTCCAATGCAAAACCATGGAAAGAATGAATTTCAGGTGAAGTCTTATAGGCCTATAGTGCTAATCTCTGATTGGGAAAACTTGTGGAACCTGTTTTGAATAATACATTGTCATGGAGATTGAAGAAGGGATGTCTGCTGAGTATATTTCAATTTAGATCAGACTCCGAAGAAGTACCTCAGATGTTTGGAGTATACTTTATGGAGGGGCTTACAGCTTAATCAGATGACAGTGGATGTGATTATGAGAGAATGTTTAATATGGTCCCACATAACAATGTCATTCTTCAATGGAAGAAGATGGGATTAAAATACAAAAACAATATATCAGGAATTCAGCTACATGGTATATGTGATTGAGATAGTATTTCTACTTTCAACCCTTAGCACGGGGGACATATAAAGGGCAAGTAACAGATTACGTGAAAACGTTTTTGAGAAATGTTAAAAGTTCTATTTAATTCTGAGTTCCTAAAAATGTATTTGAACCAAAAAAAAATTGTAAACTAGTTATTTTTATAATTTTTTATATCTTTACACTAGGTAATTCAAGATATCAATAAATCCATTTAAAATAAAATTAAAGTAACTAAAATTATTATTCACCAAATCATAAACAATAAATTATTTTTACAGTACAAAGGTCACTCACGTTAACAGTAAACAACTATAGCAATCACAATGCCAACACAAAATACGACAGTTGGCAGATGCTGCATCCTGCCAAGAATACCCATCATTCGCGCATGCATAGACCACGTAATGCCGCCTGGTGGCTAAAATGACAGAATGTAAGTCGGTAGCACGTGGCCAAGAACAATAAACGTAGCAGAGGAGTTTATTTACACCAAACAAACGTTATCACACATTATAATGGACTTTAAAAAAACAACTAGGACTTCCCTAAGCAAAATATTGTAAATACGTGATTTCTCGTAACTCGCGCTAGCAGAGATTTCAGCCTTACAAAAAATCATGTTATACGCATGCAAAGGGTTAAAATAGAAAATAGCATCCCACAAGGAGTATTATATAACTGCAGATCTGCTATCAGGCATGTGTAGCGGCATTTAAGCAAGTGACAGGACCATATAGGTTAAATATGCAGATCAAGACAGGTCTGAATAATTTGTTGAAGCAGATTTAGATAGCTTAACTGATTAGTGTAAAAAATGGTTCTTCATGTTCGAAAAACTGAGTACACTTACATCACCAGAAGGTATTTAATAGTAAACTACTGTCAAAAGAAAATGAAAAGGTAAAGCCATATGATCAAAACCCTAAACCTCTAGGTTTAGTGTTAGCCTATACCTGACAGGTGTAAGGCATGGCATATGTCAATTATGTTGTGGATGCCTGCACTTACTAACTAAATACTTTGAAAGTTATGTTAGCAAAAAGTGTGATGTAAATATCTCTACTATGCATTCTAAGGCAACCTACAGCTGTACAGTTTAAGGGATTTCAAGCAATCACTATCTATAAAATATTCAGTGCCTATGACCAATTGCTCTTTGTTGGTGCCTATGCTGTACTAGGATGACAGCATCTTATCAGCTAATGAAGTTAGGCTATTAATTGATCCTTTTTATATTGCACAGATAGTTGCAGATCATATCGTTACATTGTGAACACCTCTTGCAAGCTATCCTTTTAAAAAAAAATATTAAAAATGCATCCCAATACTGAGTCGAAGAAATGGACCCTTGGATGCTAAACAGCATTCCAGAAATCATCCTAGCTAAATATGAGTCATCAAGCATCTGGTCTGGAGTTGCAGTGGCCATGAACTTGCCTGGTAGAATGACTAATATTGACCATTCTGAACTTTGTAGGCTCTAGACACAAGCCATGTTGTGTGAGGAGTATAATGATCAAGTAAAATCATTCCTAATAGGTAAGAAGAGAGTGAAAGGCTGGGTGGGCAAAGATTATTTTAAACAAAAAGGGGCACACTTTTATACACTAGCAAACATACAGTCGAATATTGATATGGAATAACTGGTTATTTGGATTCCCATCGTGCAGTGACATGTATCTTGAAAGATTCATATCATAATTGGTAAATAAAAAAAAACTAATGAGACACACCAGTTAATACTATATTTACACAAATAAAAAGTTATACAAAACTTTAAAAATATTCTTCAGAAAAATGCAGTATTTATAAATTATATCTTATTCTAATATGGTTTTTGTATTTTTAATTTAGAGTCCTTTACACTTTTCTTTAAATGGACTAATCTTATAGTTAAATTAAAAATTATGTTTTATCTATCACAGTTCATTTACAATAACAAGTCTTCATCAACAGTTTTTTTAGTTTACATGTGGATCAAAATTACATTACAAGGCAAACAATACTGAATATCCCAGGCTGAATATAGATAGGTTCTTAATTAGTTTATATATTAAACAGTAATATAAATTACATAAAGTCTTTAATACAATTAGTTTAATAACTAAAGTAAAATACAATTAAAAATACTCACCTAGTCTATCAATGATATTAGCTAACACTGATGGCATATACGCTCGGAAATCAGAACCTAAGCGATCAGCAATACAGATCAAAATCTCTATTCCATTTTGAGCAACCTGAAACAATATATTTTTGTTACTGAAATTTTGAATAATTATGAACTCATATACCTAGATATAAACTAACATCTACTTATCTTGAAACTTGTCACCACTTTATTAACATATTAATTATAAACATAAATTAGATACCAGTCCAAGGCTCAATAGGATAAATTAAGATTTCCAAGGTTCAGTTAAAGCAGTTTTAATATATTACTAATATTTTTTCAGTTAATTATTTTAATTATTGTATACATAAAATGATTTGTTAAATAGCGTATGTTGCAACAGGCAATCTACAGAAATTAAATTTTTTATAGATTTGAATTTCACAAAGTAAATTGTAAATAGAAAATGTTGAAATTTTTATATTAAAATTTAAGTAAAGCAAAGCTTATAATTATAGAGTGAAAAAGCCAATATTTTATAGTCAGTAATAAAAAATTGTAATTAACGAATAAATTTGACAAACCGGGAGTGTAGTGTCGACAATTAAGTGCAATAAAATAACTACAAAATACTAGCTAATGAACCAGATTACCTACAACCACCACTGACATTTCTAAATAACGAGTAAAGTGTAAAAAAATCAATAATGCAATAATAAACCATAAAAGTTTAATAAGACAAAAATTAGAGCAAAATTAAATAAAATGGACATTTAGGAATTAAAAGAACGATAAGGGGCCATCTGGCAAGATGGTTCATGCAACCGAAAGACAGACTTTGATAACAAAACAAACCGATAAAGTCGTATGATCAAGCGGCTGGAGGGGGAAATTACGACAAGGCTAATAAAAACAGTAACGCACGGCTTTGTCGGAGAGTCAGAAAAAATAAAATTTTAAGAGGTGCCGAAGGAAACTATGCCGGTTTTCAGCTAGGCAGAACAGTGGACGGGCCAGATGGCATCTACAGTAACTTTTCTATCATAATTTTTATAACACCAGTTATAAATCGGGATTCGGCAATCGGTACTTACATTTCGTAGAAATGTAACTCAATCGCTACAACTTACAGAGGTTTTGCTGTCCGACAATTCTAAAGGATCCAGGGAGAAGAAAAAAAGACATCCACTTCAACAAGATCCAAGGACCAGGAACAGGGGATGACAGGAAATGACAACTTTTGGCAAGTCATTTTTTAAAGTCAAATTTATTAGTTCAAATTTTAATAAACCTTTCAAAAATTACTAATTAAAATTTTTATTAATAACAAAATAAACAATGGCTTCACTCTTAGTAAACTTGTTGAATAGTATTTAAAAAAGTAAAACATTTTTCTAATATGTTATATTGAATTGTGTAAAATAGTTAAAATTAAATAAATTAAGTCGGTTTTCCAAAGGGGAAAATTTTTACCGGTAAATTTAAAAGTCTCTAGACCAGCTTAATCAGGAACGAACCAACAAAATAATAATTAATTAAATTTATTATAGTGGTTTTGACTATAAACTTGGTCATTTTCAATAAGATCATAAGAGAAAATAGTTATTAAAAATGTTTTAATAATTTAGAATATCAAATACTATTAATAATTTCATGTAATAGTAGTAAATGATTTTTAAATATTTAACTAATTATTAATATCACGGAACGTTATATAAACACAAGCTAGATTAATTCCAGATTTAAAACTTATGGAAAGAATCAAAATATGATATACTGTGAAATTCAAAATAGAATCTTAATTTAATTTTCAAGAAATAAATATTAAATTCATCATATAAATTAAATATATGTAAAAAAATGTTATTTAATTAAATACGTAATACTAAATATTGTTTGCATATTGATAAAAGGAGAAATTAATAAGAGTAAAATTATATTAAATTTTATTGTTTTCTTTTATCATTAAAATTAATATACAAAATCTTCTTAATTTATTTCAAAATATCCCGTGTTATTAAATAAATAAAAACTTAAAAGTTTTTTCCAACTATTAGATTAAATGTTGCAAAGTTAAATATCAAGAGTATTTAAATTCACAATACAATAAATTCAATAAAATAAAAGTCTAATGTTACAGCAGGAGAGTTACTCCTGAAAACAAATTATTTTAAATAGTTGAGCTACATCAAAAGATAGTTGGTTTTTAAATCAAAGTCCAGGGACAAGTGCCACTGGCAGATGCTGCTTAAATGTAATCCAGGAGCCTATAAAAAGGTAAAATTAGACAGGATCAGATTTTGCACAGCCCAACCCGGATCACCTGTTAATAATAGCAAATGGTAAGATATTATGTATGTGATGATTGTTAAAGCTAATATGTATCTTTTCAGCTGACAAAGTACTGACATATATGACTATATAGCCCTCACACTATTAGTTAACAGTAGGAGATTTTTAAGAACAGTAAGTCCAGTCGGTGTGTTGTTGCATGCGTTTTAGTGCATTTTAAACAGTAGGCAGGTGGTTGAGCGTTGTGCAGAGTAGGACACGCACACATAAGGGAGGGGGGTTCGTTGCAACTTGAATTTACCTTAAAATTGGAGTTCTGCAACCAGGGCACAACGTTATCAATAAACAGTCCTATATCTGAGCATTCAATTGAGTTGTTTTCATTTGTTAAATAATTTAAAATATCTGTTCCTAGATTCAACTTCTTTCTAATCTCTTGTGTTGGCAATAATAATAAAAACTCATCCATTTTAGTAGTTGTCATGTTGATCTATTCTTGTGACACATTCAGGGTTACTGCCAATTATCTTTGCTCTCAATTTCCTACTCTGTCAATAACGGTTTCATACTGACAGTCCTGAAACAAACAAAATTGTAAGTATCTTTAATGTCATAAAATTAAAGCTAAAAACTACACAACACTGACAAATGAAAATAGGTGATAATTTTGAGACATTACAGTAAAACGTTCACAAAATTTATAACTGAAAAAATATCATTATAAAGAAAATTTATTACATGCCAAATTGGTAAAAAGTGATTTGAATAGGCTAATACATTGGCGTTTATAATATGTTGTGTTTATTCGTAAAAAGGTTTTTTTCATTTTATTAAAGAAATTATTTACAAAGAAGTTATTACATTTCAAACTGAGTTATTTAAATTTTAATCCTTAACAAAAGTTTCAGCTTGTTTAAATAAAAACCAATTCACTTGGTATACTTTGAAAACACATTTACAGAATTCAAAACTTTGCTAAAACCATTACATTTTGCTTTTTTACTTTGAGAATGTCATTTTCTTGTCATGATCATTTATTTAATTTAACTTCTGAGGTTAAACAATAATTAACTTTTTATTTAGCAGATAATGTTTGGTGATTGGAGTAACTACAGTTTCATTGCCCACTCGTTTAGGAATTAATTTAGTTTATCTTTACCTGTTTGATCAAAATATTTTTTGCATGGCAATATCCAAAATTCTGAAATTGTGGAAACTGTTTATTAATAGAAAAACTTCAATATCAACTATAAAACATTGCAATACTATGTAATTATGTCCATAACTTTTAAAATTTAGTAATACATTTTTCTAATTACAGTATTAACACCTGTATAGTAATTGAGCAATTTTATAATCTGCACAAAATTTTGTTTATGGTAATGAACTTTTTTATGGGTTAAAAGTGGTCGGTAACAAACTTTAATTTTCTGTAATATGCTTAGTCCAGTGATGGGCAAATACCGCCCTCGGGCCAAGTGGGCCCTTTGGGCTGGTAAATCCGGCCCGAAACATGGTTTTGAGTAACTCCTACAATTACACATATGACAAAATTTATTTTCTGCATAGCTACAATATAATAGCAGTTTCCTTCTCATTGTGTTGTAAGTATACAAGTTATCACGTAACCTTGCACAGTTGTTGTGCTGTATCAGATTGGTAGCATTGTGATGGGGAGTACAATGCGTGAATTGCTAGGCCACTATTACAATAATAATATTTGTAACATTACTACTGATGGAACACCAAATATGAAAGGGGTGAAGTCTAATGTTGTAGACATTTTTAAGGAATCATTTCCTGTGATTGGAGTTGTGTTTGTTCATTGTGTCATACATCAGAAGCTCTGAGTAAATCTACTCTAGACATGAAACATGTGCTTGATGTTGTTACTAAGCTTGTTAATAGCACTCGTTCACAAGCTCTCAATCATAGTCAATTACAAAAATTTCTTGACTCATTGCAGTCTGAATATTCTTATGTATTTTACTACACTAAAGTAAGATGATTCGGTCCAGGAGAGTTATTGAATGAGTTTGGTATTTAAGAAACGAAATATCTCTTTCATGAAAGAAAAAGGAATGGCTGAGTGTGAACATTTGAAAGACTTGCGAAAAGTGTCTTTCAAACTTTGAAATCTCACACTCAAAGATAGTTGCAATGTTTGCATCTTCCTATATCTGTGAACAGCTGTTTGCTACTATGAAGGTTCACAAAAACAGAATTAAAGATCGATTAACTGAACACCATTTAGCTCACTACTGTAGCCATTCAGCACATCCTCGTTTCTACCAGATAATGAACAGCTTTTAGAAGCTCAGTCACACTTTCATCTGGCATATACACCTAAATACCCTTCTAGATAATAATCAATTTTTGTTATTTTTTTCTAGGTTTTTTATTATTGTAGCATTTAAGTTTTGTGTGATGTAAAAAACAAAAATATGGTTTATCTCTTATAAAAAATTTGTTTTTTTTATTTTTTTTCTCTGCCCGCCTATATAATTTTCCATTTCATCTGGCCCTCCCCTTAAAAAGTTTGCCTACCACTTCTCTAGTTCATCCACTACAATTTAAGTTTTCTATCAAATATTGAGGTGCACTGGTCAATAAATAAATGCGTACACATGTGAATACACACACAAACTCAGACTTACATAATTTCCTTTGTGTATTTGATAAAGCCAGTTCAAAATTCAGTATCTTATAGCCAAACTCAAGAAATTAAACTTTTTTTAGTACTACATATGCTTTTAATCAGACAAGCACTGTAGTGTCAAATATGGTGTAATTAATGAAACATTTTAGTAACATTTCACTAACACAATTAACATCCTAAGGTTACATATCAAATGCTTAGTAGATTAAAATCATAATGATCATTAACAATATGTAGATTAAAAGATCAAAGTAATTGAAACATTTTTTTTAGCAAAAAGTTTATCAGTACTTTCATTATTACAAACTATTTCATATTTTTTAAAAGGGTGCCACAGCTGTAATTACCATAACACACTTTTTACTAAATACTTCGCTAAAATGCATGTTTTACTAATGTTATCATTCCAACCATTTATGAAGATGACATTCTAGTAAGATCATTTTTTCATGTTTGGGTGGATTAAATTAGAGTGTAATTAGGATTTTTCAACCTAACCATGCTAATACATTATACACGGCTTATTAAATACTCTATAGCTAATGAACTGCATTAACAAATTCAATAAGGTATTATATGAAAACAATTTGAAAGGAAATCTAACAAGCAACTAGTTACTAGCAAAGCTCCTGTTTTCAATGGTGTAAATTATAATCAGGATTAGAACATTTATTTTTGCTAATAGTGGCAACACTTGTTTTGTAACTAGACTCGTATCATAATGGTATAAAAAACAACATGCACAATTTTAAGAATAATGTGTCTATATTTTTGTAATTACAGTAGAATCTTGATAATTCAAGGTAAATGGGACCGAGACCCCCTCGAATTACCGAAAACTCGGATTACACGGAAATACGTTCCTGTGCATCAGAAAAAAGAGGATTTTTAATGAACCCTAATACTATATCTAAAATGCACTAAATAAATTTATAGAACTTTACATAAACATTTCTTGGAAGCCTGACTCATTTCCTTTGTATACAATATTGGTATAAACATTTCTTGTGTTTCCCGCTCATTTCGTGTGCATACATATTGATATAAATATTTTTTGGAAGTCCAGGTCATTTCCTTTGCATACCATATTGATATAAACATTTCTTAGAAGCCCGACCTAATTCTTTTGCATACCACATATCTATAAACATTCCTTGGAAGCCCGAATCATCATTATCTTCCAGATAGATAAAATAGGCTCAATGAAGAGGATAATGGCCAGTTACTATCTAAATTTCGAGTAGATAGCCTGATTTAGAGAGTAACCAGGGGTGAGAGAATTGGCCGGCCTTACCAATGTTATGGGGTGCTGAAACGAGCGAATGATCATGTGAGTACTGTGTTAGGAGCAATGTAACTCCTACCATCACATTGGTAAGTGAGTGATCGCGTAACTATTATTATTTTGTTATCTGTAATTTTACATACAAATATGAGGTAAATGTATTTAATAAAATGTTTTATATAAATGAAAAAGTTTAAAGCTTATTAGACTTCATATTATTAAGATATATAATTTAAAACAAATTATAAACAATAATTGCAAATGTTGGATTTGCCCTACCGGAGCGAGTCATCGTGGGAGTTTCCATAGCGCGAGAGTTCTTGGGTTATATTCTTAACCTTCAATCACACGCGCCAACTACTCGGACATAAACACACGCGCGGGGTATTTTTCACCCCATTCTTATCTTAAAAAAAAGTTAATTATCACTAAATTTTCATCTTTATAAAATTGTGTGTGTGAATGTTGTTGTTTATAAAACGTTTTATAGTATTTTTATGGGTTTATCACTTGTAGATTTTTTTTGTAGTAATTTAGTCTAAATGCACTTAAATTGACTTTATAAATTGTAACTTTTTTTTCAAATTAAAATTAAACATTTATTCATACATTTAAGTAAGTTGTAATGGCTACATTCTTTAGAGGACTTTTTCAAAAAGTTAAACAACATAAATACAACAATATGTTTATTAGAAAAAAAATTGTGTAAATTCAGCTTGAAAATCGTCAAAATTTGCCACACTCAAAATTTAAAATTATTCGTCATAATGAAAAATAATTCTTATTACTATGCAATTTACTTCATATTTCGACAAGTAAACATTAGTAAATAACTTTTTACATTGGAATAAAATATTTCAAAAAAATATACACATTTTACTAGGTGAAAAAAAATTAGCTAAATTCATAACTGTGTACAGAAGTATTGGTTTAGAAGTAAACATTACTTCAGTCCAAATTAAAAAGTCAAAAAAATTTAAAAAGTAAAGATTTTTTTAAATTAATATTTTCAAAATGTATTTTTTATTCAGATGCACATTCTTCACAGTATATAAAGGAATGTCCCTACAAAGTAATTTGTTGCAGTTGCAGCATAAAGTGGTTGTCTTCCGGTCTTTTTGCAGCGGGCAAACTTCGCATCGTCCAGAACTTCTTTTATTTTTATTTCTCGAGTTTCCTCAACACCACTTATGTGCTTCACACCTGCTTTTATATGCAAAGGTAGTCCTGGCAGTAAGGCTCTTGATGCAATATAGTGGTTTGAAAGTTCTTGACCCAGAATTTTAATTTTTCTTTTTTTTTTATGACAAAAACAAAAATTACAACAAAAAAGATAAATAAATATGTTAAACACCAATAAAAGACTCACACTAAAAAATTATACTAACTAAAAAACAATAACTTAAAAATGTACCAACAAACATTTTTGGACGAGAACACACGCGCGGGGTCAAATTCACCCCGCACTTGAAACAACGATGTAAACACAATGACTGGTACGCCACAACGGGTTGACCTTGAGTGACAGTGTGGAGGAAGAAGTGAAAAACAACTACCTAGGAGAGGAGCGAGAACAAAAATTTTTTGGAGTCGCCTCAGAGAGAAATGAATGGTGTGGGGTGCTTTACACCCCGGCGCGTGTGTTTGAAGGTTAAATGACTATGAATGACTAGATTGTATCAGTAATTCTATTGTATCATTCAACAAGTTATTGTCATTTGTAATTTTAAAAAAGATATTGTAACACCTTATACTATGGGATTCATCCTTCATACCAATTTACATGTGTAATAAAAATGACCAATTATATGTATTTCGGAAGGGCCTAAGCTTTCTACCCTTCTTGGTGAATATACCACTCGTATATGCGTGTGTGTGCGCATGAATGTGTGTAATTCTCTAAGGCACTCCATATCTGGATGGAGAATAAACACACTTGCAATAGCGCAAGCATCAATGCCGAATCGAACGTCTACCACTGTAAAATAGTCCTTATATTCCCAAAGTACACAAGACGCATACGTCCAAAGTATCAATTTTCTTGCTTCATGTCCAGAACTCTATACCCATAGTTTCTGTAAAATAGTTTTTATTTCAATAATTTTAAATCGTGTTCTCTGGCTTTTTGTTCGAGTGATTTGGCTGTCTGTATTTCTTTGGTGTGTGTTATGCTCTGTTGGGTCTTGTGCGTTCTTATTGTGTTACTAATTAAATGTCTTGAGTGTTCTTGATCTTGTATTTCTGTCTGTTGTATATTGGTTTCTGTGTCAATTATAATTGGTGTTTTTGTTTTATTGTTATCTTTGTAGTGTATATTATGTTTTAGGCCTTTATTAAGTAATTCTATTTCTTCAGGGCTAAAAGTGATGTTAGTGTTGTTTATTGTTTTTTCATAAAAAGAGTGTTTTGGCTTTTTTATGGCGGGATTATTATTTTCTCGTTTAAAAGTTGATTTATTTTCTTTTTATGTGTTTCATGTGTTTCTTGTAGTGTTTTAGTGGCCCATTTGCGATTCTGTAATTAGTTCGCATGTGAATTCATGTCCGTATGTATTAGAAATGTTTAAATGTAGTTGTAACAATTTTAGGTTAAGTTTATCTTTCTTTACATAAAGTTCTTTTATTGATTGTTTGATATACATTGCTTCTGCGAATTTAGTTGTTTTTATGATTGCTTTGTTTATTTGTTTTATGTTTACTTTAGTGTATTTAGGTGTGATGTTATTTTTAAGACACTTTACGTAGGTAATATAACCTACGTGTAAAACAGTTGTTCTACAACGTAACCTATAATACAAAATCAGTTGTTGCATGAAATCATGTTATCATTTAATTCACTTTGGGATGACTCGTAATGTAATGTTATTTGTAGGGATCCCTATAGAAGATTTCACTTCAAAAATTATTTTAAAAAATGTTAAAATTATCCTTTCTTTGTAATAACACAAAAATTTATGAACTTGATGGTTCTTAATGAAACAGAGCACTTGTTATATAATGTTATACTACTTTACAATAAAACTACAAATTATCTGGTTAAGTGAGGTTTAGTTACAACAAAAGTAAAGTTTCATAATGGGAAATAACTGGTTACTACTGATCGTGAAGTGTACTCCATCTTACATGGTATTGCAGCAATGAGTTACAGTTCACTACATCAGGTCCTCTGTTTTTTTTTCAATTTCAATATCTTACTCAAAAGTATATTTTAAATATGAAAAAATGATGTTATGTGTTAAAAAATATAAGTAATTGAAATCCCTCATAACTCAACCCAGGCATCGTTTGACATCACCGATTTCAAGCATTCCTGCAGAAGTATTCCTACAACACATAGAACAGAATAAAATCATAAATAACAACAAACACACAGATAAGATAATATATTGGCACAGATATGTAGATGACGTTATAATACTATATCGAGGAAACATAAGACAATGCCAACAACTCTACACATATAAACAAAATACACAAAAATATCCACTTCACTGCAGAGTTTGAAAACAACAAAACATTGAAATTCTTAGACATCATCATAACAAAAAATCAAAACAAACATAAATTCAACATATACTGCAAGCCAACCATGACAGACACACTGATACAAAATTCATCGAACCACCCAATACAACATAAACACACAGCATTTAAACATTTACTACACAGACTAAATAAAATACCTATGTCCACAACTAACTACACAGAGCAACTAAACACAATCAAATATTTAGCTCACAAAAATGGATATGACAATTATTTAATAGACAAACTACACAGAAAAATACTCAACAAGAACAGTAACAACAACACAAACAACAAAAACACGAACACAAACAAATTCATCACCCTCACATACATAACAAAATCACAAATAAAATAGCACATCAATTCAAAAAAGCAGGATATAATGTAGCTTACAGAACAACATATAAAAGCCAAACAGCTATCAGACAGCATTCATAATAATACACATATAATAACCCAGGAGTATACAAACTAAAATGCAACAACTGCAATAAGTTCTATATTGGACAAATAGGCAGATCTTTAACCGAAAGATATTAAGAGCACAAAAGAACACTGCACACTACTATTGAATCTACCTTCCCAAATCACCTCATGGACACTAAACACTTATGCAAAAGTATGGAAAATAACATGAGCATCCTCCACACATGCAACAAAGGCCATAAATTAAACACACTAAAACAGTATGAAATATATAGACATAGCAACACACATAAAAATGGCATCTTAAATGGACAAACACGGCACAGATCACACATACTCTTCGATCACACCACTTCTAACTTTCAAAATAATGGTACTGAGGAAGCGCAACTACAGCATTCCTAGCGGCAAAAATACGAGGTTGAAGAAGTCGTAAGACGAAAGCGTTTCCTCCAAGTGTAAATTAACAATTTAAAAGCTTTTAGTTAACAAACAGTCTGGCCACAAGTAATAGCAAAAGTGTAATAAGGTTATTATATTACATTACATATTGAACATTGTTAGGAAAAAAGGTTTTTATTAAATAGTTTCTATCAGTAACAAATATATTAGTCTATTTAAAATTTGATAACTCTTAATACAAATTCAATATAACAATGATAATAAGTTATATACTTTGTTACAATTTTTGAAATAAAAACTATCTAAGGCACGTATGATACATTTTAGAACTGATGTCAGTCGAATTTGTTAAAAAAATTGCGTTCAGCAAATATCATTGTATTCATTTTGTTTGATGCCTACATTATTTTATTTTCAACTACAGTAATTATTAGTCTTTGTTAAATAAATTCCTCAAATAAAGATATAAATATTGAATGAAATAGGTATAAATTCATAATTTTGGCGATTTTCATTGAAAACTTTGTTCAAACATTAGCTCTAATTTATTTGTTGTTCAAATTTTTGTGTTAAATGTTAAAAGCCTGTATTGTTTAAAATTAGTGTTTATAATTTTATATTTTCATTTCATCCATCTTATGAAACTATTAGCTCTAATTTATTATTTGTAGTTCAAATTTTGGCATTAAATGTAATGATTTTTTTTTAACAAAACCTACTTAAAAAAAAGGAAAATAATTTTCCAATAACGAAAACATAGTTTATCATAAACTTATTAACATTTGTTGATCCATCTTCGCGTGAGCTACTAGTAATCACTTACACTTTTTTAAAAAATGTTTTGACTTGCCTATAGTAGCACTTACTTTGCTTGTTGAGGACGGCCGTTTCGGGAGATGTGTCCCTTTGTCAACTCAGACCGTAACTGATCTCAAGGTTTACGTAGGTTAGGGTGGGGGTGGGATATTTTGGTGGTGTGGGTGTATTTTGTGTGTATTAGGAGTTATGATGTCAAAAAGTGTGTGAGAGTTGTAATGTAATTGTGTATTGAGTATGTGTGTAGGGTGTAGTTTGAAGTGCCTATATATTTCGTATTGTTCGGTTGTGTGGCGTTGGTTATTTCTGTGTTGTTTATGAAGAATTTGTAGGTTAGATGTTATGTCTGTGTAGTCGTGTTTTGTGGAGTTGAGATGATCGGCGAAGTTTGATTGGTAGTTATTGTTTTTTAGTGCTTTTATTTAGTTTTAACCAACACATTACGAAAATACAATTACAAAATAGCTTACTCCACACACAACACTCTAAACAAACAATTTAAACCCAACAGCAAAATCGACGACATTTACAACACCACTGGAGTTTACAAACTAACTTGCAGTTCATGCCCCAGTTTTTACATAGGCCAGACAGGGAGGTCATTCTACACACGTTACCAAGAACATATAAAAGCACTAACAAACAATAACTACCAATCAAACTTCGCTGATCATCTCAACTCCACAAAACACGACTACACAGACATAACATCTAACCTACAAATTCTTCATAAACAACACAGAAATAACCAACGCTACACAACCGAACAATACGAAATATATAGGCACTTCAAACTACACCCTACACACATACTCAATACACAATTACATTACAACTCTCACACACTTTTTGACATCATAACTCCTAATACACACAAAATACACCCACACCATCAAAATATCCTACCCCCACCCTAACCTACATAAACCTTGAGATCAGTTACGGTCTGAGTTGACAAAGGGACACATGTCCCGAAATGGCCGTCCTCAACAAGCAAAGTAAGTGCTACTATAGGCAAGTTAAAACATTTTTTTAAAAAGTGTAAGTGATAAACTTATTACCAACAAAATTTTGAAGTTGGCACCAATTTCATACTTGGACTCATATTTAACATACTGAATGTCACAAATAAAGGGAAATTACATGATGTTGGAGATCCTTGGCATGTAGATTAACAAATTATGATACACACAGACTATTCAATCATTTCTCTCATACACTTATTTTATAGATATAAGACATTTATTAAATTTATGATACAAACGGATTAAGGAGACATTATCTCCTATATTTTTAAGCATCTACAGAAATCACATCCCGTGTTAATCATTCAAAGACGGTTGAATTGTCCTCAATTTATCCATGCAACCACATATTTTTTATCAGACAAAATCTGATATTATATTGTCTTTGCCAAGAACAATGATGATCAATTATCGTCCCACATTCTAAAATAATATCATGGACATGAAATTTTTGTTTCGTGAGAAGACTCTATGGTTGGCTATAATTAATCATGGGAAATCAAGCAAACAAAAAATTGATTGTTCAGGAAATGTTTGGAATAGATTTGATGGGTTACCAAATAGAAGGCATGATTGTGGCGCCAACTTCAAAATTTTGTAGGTAATAAGCTTATGATAAATTATGATTTCGTTACTATGAAATTATTTACTTTTTACTAAGTAAAAATTATACATTCAGGTTGTTTTTTTAATTTTTATTTCTTCATTTCAAGAGCTATCATCTTTAATTTCTATTTACATTATAATCGAATTGATTATAAACATTTTATGCTGTTGATTATATTGGCAATATTGCCACTATTTAACCATACAAATTTCCGCTATGTATATCCCTCACATCATATTGCTTGATTGAAGTTCAAATAACTAACACACCCTTGAAGAATACGTTTAACATATCAGTTTATCAGACGAATACATTAAGTAATTTATATGTGAAATTCACTTGACGACTTTTCCTAACATCCTACATATTATTTCTTATCTTGCAGTTATTCTTTTTCATTTCATTTTAAAATGTGTTAATAATCATGCAATGCAATATATCAGGCAAATATACAATATTGCTATCTTTATTAATTATTAGGTAAAACATTTTGTACTCATAAAATATTAATAAATAATAATATCTGTTGATATTTAGTGAAGTAATGAAGTTTTCACCTGTGGATTATTGAATATATTGATTTTGGCAAATAAACTAAATTGTATTTTCAGTGTATTTACTTTGGCTTATCTCATTCGAGTTATATCAAGTTATGTATCAATATAGGTAGAACATAGAAAAAACCACTTTCTTGAGAAAAATTCATTTATTAGTATCCGATGATGCTCTTTCTAATCAGCTTTATCAAGCAAAACATTTAAAAAAATCTATTCGTTTTATACTTATTTTGTTCTGTTATTTTTATATGGGTAGATGGTATCTGAATGGGGGCAAGTAAGGTTCTACAGAAAACAATAAAACTGTAGGACCCTTTCATAGGTAATAAAACACTACTGTCAACCTTTGTGCAATGAAGCTTTAGCCCCCATCCAGATGCTTCTAGGTACTTTCATTTTGGAAATTCCATAAACTCTATAGGTTGTCCGAAATACTAGACTTGCACTAAACAGTCATTTGCTCTGCAACTCTCGGTGCAACATGGAGTTCCTTCATAGTTTAACAAAATGTGAAAAATATTTAAACCAGGAAGGCATAATTACGTTTTTATTAATGTACAGGTTAATTGCACAGCGAAGAATCTGTCCATCGTGTGGTAACAACCAAACTATACAGTCAAATGGCAAGTATTTTATAAATTAGTATAATTATTAATATTTTACATTTTATAAATTGTGGTATATTTTCGCTAATATTATAAATAATAGAGAATAGATTTGCTGGAAATGATGATTTTATTTCTCTTTTTATTAACTGTTCTGTAATTATTGTAAAACATAATTTTGAACAAGACATTACACTACCGAAGGTATTGAGTAAGTTTAGTAGATTTATAAACGTTAGTTTTTAATGTAAGATATTTATTAATGTTTAATTTCTTAAGTCTATCTAAGAATTTTGTATGTGGGACTAAAACCATTTAACTGGGGCTAAAGTTTAGCTATTGTTGACTGATGACAAGGGTTGACAGGGCTGTGTCCTAAACTCAACTGGTGTCATAAAAGGCCATTGTTTCACTCACAACCTTCCTTGCCTCCATCCAGATACCCTCTACCTGAATACTACATTATATAAATGCTGTGAATTTTTATTTTGCTTATTACTTATCTTATAATTTATAATCCTTAACAAAAAAAAATGCACTCCAAAGATTTTTTAAATTTAAATTAGCATATTAACTTCCAGAAAGTAGATGGATTGGGGTGTAACTAAAATGGCACCACTGGGAAGTTTCCCTCTTTTGTTTTCAAGCAAAATCACTTTGATTGGTTAAATACTTCCAAAGTTATCATGGAAGTATAAGTTGTTATATATATAAAAACATACAGATCGAATACAGAACTTTCTCCTTTTTTGAAGTCGGATAAAAATTCTGTTATTTTTTCTTATACTATAGCTACTGTCACGTCATAGCGTCGCGAGAGCATGTCTCGCTCAGTTGTGTGTTAACTGTCGATTGTATTCATACCTGTATATTGTGGTGCCGAGTTCAGAGAGCTATCTAAAATAAAACACATTTTATTTGTGTTACAAAGTTGTGTTGTATTAATTTTATTTATGGACACTTGATAGGCTTTACTATGTCAACCAAAAGAAGTAGAAGTGATTCTTTTGCATTAGACAAGAAAAGAAAAACATCTTTGGGATGTAAGCTTGACATTATCAGAGACTTCTGTGCAAAAATAAACATTTGTGAATTAGCAAACAAGTTTGATCTACGGTCAGAAAGATTATAAAAAAATAAACAGAAAATTCTTGAAGCTTTAAAAAATGCCCAATCTTTAAATTCAACTATCATTCGTAAATTTCATGGCATTATTGCTGAGATGGAAACAATGTTAAAATTATAGTGTAATAATCAAGTAACAGTGAAAAATTGTCCTGTTGACCAGAACACGAATTGTTCTCAAGCTAAACTGATTTTTGACAGATTAAAAGAAGAAGCTGGAGAGGTAGCTAAGGATGAAGTGTTTAAAACTAGCAACGGTTGGTTCAGTCGATTTAAAAGTAATTGTAACTGATACAGTATTGCAAAAAGTGGAGAGGCAGCAAGTGCTGATAGAGAGGTTGCGTCCGTGTTTCCAGAGAAATGTAAAGCTATGATAGAAGAAGGTGGCTATACCAGCCTAACCATATTCAACGTGGATGAAACTGGCCTGTTCTGGAAGAAAATGCCTAAAAGGACTTTTATAGTGCTTGAAGAGAAAACATTTTCAGGTTTTAAGACCGCCAAAGACCGATTGACAGTGGTGGTTGGCGCAAATGCAGCTGATGATTGCAAGTTGCAACCTCTCATAGTTTATCGCTCAGAAAATCCAAGGACATTAAAAAATATTTCTAAAGCTAGCTTGCCCGTGATTTGAAAGTCGAATCGGAATTCTTGGGTAGCAGCTTCCCTTTTTGAAACTGGTTGGCTTATCATTTCATACCTCAAGTCGAACGTTATTGTAGGTCTAAACAAATTCTTTTTAAAGTGATGCTATTAATTGACAATGCACCTAGCCACCCCCCTTCTCCTTTAATTAGTTTTGACACATACGTAAAAGTGATATTTTTGTTACCAAACACAACTGTTTGCTTCAACCCATGGATCAGGGGGGTCATCAAAACATGTAAAGCTTATTACACAAGATCATTTGCGCATCTGTATGAAGCTATGAGACAGTACAACGAGGTCTCTGTTGAAGATTTTTGGAAACAATTCAATGTTTTAGATGCAGTGAAAATCATTGAACAGTCTTGGAATGAAATTTCACAAACAACTTTGAATGGCGTTTGGAAAAAGCTGTGTGCATTTTTTTTCGTCACTGAATCTCATGCGGGATCAGTGACAGAGTCTGACGAAATTGCTAATGTGATTGGAGAAGTTGTCGCTTTTGCCAAACAACTAAATTTAGAAGTGGATAATGACAACGTTCAAGAATTACTAAATTCACACAACCAGGAACTGACAATTGATGAGCTCATAGAAATGCGTGAGAAAGAGCAATACCTTAAAAACCCAGATTCTTTAGAGTCAATTGACGTAGCATATTAAATGACGATTAGAAACTTGATAAAAGGCCTTAGTTTAATTCAGCAAGGCCTACAAATTTTGGAAGCATAGACTCCAATGAAGAGCACATTTCTGCGTGAGAAGAAAAAATCTTCAATTAGTCAAAAGAGTTTACTAAATTTTATGAACCCTTCTATATCAAATTAACTTCTTTGCAATATGTATGAATATAATTTTTTGTTATACTAGGTATTTAAGATTTTAATACACACACATTTTTCTTCTAAATTATTGCTTTATTTAGTCTTTGGTCCCAACTAAACATGATTGCTATTTGATTGTATGTAACATTATACCTCGACTTGCGGGAATTCAACTTATATGGTTATCGCCCGGCCCCACCTATCGCGTAAGTACAGGGTATTACTGTACTCAATGTTTACCATAAATTACATTACAGTACTAATCCAATAATGGGTTGTCCTTTAGCAAAGATATTGTTTTATTATTTTTAACCAAATCTACCTATTTTCATAGCAATCTGTACCTATACAGTAAACTCCCGATTATCCGTGGGCGGATTAACCGGTTTGCGGATTATCCGGGGTCTGCCATTGTTTTACAAATATCCAATTTGTATTCCAATCAGATTCATGTGTTTAAATTTCCAAACGGTGAATTACGACGTAAATACGTAAATACATACAAGGCTTAATAAAAGTTAAGATGAAGGGAATAAATATGTAAATATGTACGTACTGATTTTTACATTGAAAGGGAAGCATCCCGACGCGGGCCAGCGAAATAAAAAGGACGAGCAGATTACTGTATATAAGAGACAATGACAAAATGCTTGGACGCCCGAAAACCTAATGTGTATCATTAGCTTGTAAACAAATGTCAGCTAATCTCGGCTATAAATAGTCTAGGACGTGACATATGCATTATCCATGTCTGTTATATACATTATCGATCTTTATGGCTTTGTGACACAAGTACACACTGTGCAACAAAATGGTTCTCAAGAAACGTAGATCGCACATTAAAGCTAAATCAATGCTCACAAAAAAACAGACGATAGTGACAGATTTTTTTGTTAAAAAGTGAAAGTATTATGTGTAAAGGAAATTACATATGTACATACATACTTACTTTTGACATATACTTATGTATGTATTGTAAATAGTTAGACATATAAATGTACATGTTATAATCCGTAAAATACATCGACATTTTAAATTATTTTCTGTATTTATTTTGTTCTCTGAAGATTATTTGTGAATTGCACTAACCGGGGTCATTATTTGTGTAGCTTATGGTATAATAATCGATTATCGATCGTTTTGCGTATTCTTTGTTCATAGCGGATTATCCGGGGAATTCGTTATCCGGCGTTGCCGGGTCACCCTATTCCACGGATAATCGGGAGTTTACGGTATTTTAATATACCTATTATAAATTATGTATATTATAATGGTGTCTTAGTTACAAATTCAAAATTTCTACAAAACTGCACCAAACTACATGTTTGCCAACTTCAATCATCGGTAGTTGAATGGTTCCTCTGATAAATTTAATTTTTATAACCAAACATGAATACTGAATATTTTATAGGTATTTTGTATAAGAGTTATATTTTATATTAATCTAAATAGTGCTGTTTTATAAAAAAAAAAACCATTCACTTTATACAGCTTTGTGGGTAAAAGTTGGCCAAATGGCATTCAACTCTGTTTTTCTTCCTTTACATGTATGCTACTCATACATAAGTTCTAAACAACAAACACATGATTTTAACCTCTACAACAGATAACATAACAACTTTGCTTGTTAACGTGTTATATAAACGATGGTATTCATAATTGGAAACATAAACACACAATACACAGATTACAAACAATTCTGTAAGAGAAAACTCATTATATATATATATTGCTTGTTGTAAGCATATTGAATTCTCTAATTACACTATAATTAAACAATACTTAACTAAGTGAATAAAAATTGTATGCCCTTTTCAATGCTTTTCTTTTTACAATATTACTCGAAAATACTATTTAAACACAATTCAAATTATTTCAAACATTGGAAAACATAAGTAATGCCTAAAATGTGAAAAAAAAACTCAAACATAACCTAATCGTATATATAACTAATACAACATTGTATAAACAGAAACTTAACTAAACAAAGCACTATAATTAACACACCCCCCCATTAGGATACATATGATTATAAAAAATTAAAAATGTTAACAACCTATTAAAAATTATTAATTAGGATCAGATTTGCCATCTGTATGAACTCGAAGTTTTCTAAGAAAGCACAATAGTTTATTACAAAACTCTATAATTTATATTATATTTTGTTTACATAGACTAATGACAGATCACAGACAATTTTGCTTTTTTAAACACTCAATGTTTCGAATTTCTTTCCAAAATTCCTTTTCAAGAGCTCAGTTTTAATTAAACAATTATACAACATAATTTACGATTTATAAAATATGTAACATTATATAAAATATAATAAAAATCTACAAATTACAAAACTTTTAGTAAATATCCATTTACACATTTACAAATCAATTTTTTTTTTTTCAAAACGTTGAGTGTTTAAAAAAGCAAAATTGTCTGTGATCTGGCATTAGCCTATATAAAAAATTAATAGTTATTAACAGACATTAAATTAAAATATTATTATAATATAGTTACATTAAGATAAAAAAATTATAACTTTACTACAAATTTCATTTAATTGCTTTGATACATAGACATGGATTAAATACATGTAACAGAATGAACTAACAAGTAATAAAATTGTCCAGCTTTATTATGTGGTAAAATGGTTGTTTTTAATATATTTATAACGCTATTTGGCATATTAAAATCTAAGACAATGATAAATTCTATAATTATGTTATAGCATAACACTTACAGGTATATAAGTAAAATTAAATTGTAATTATCACAGAAATACTCGTAGTTCATATACTACAATGTTATTAGAGTCCAAAAGTAATAATCGGTTATTATTAACAAAGTAAAAGTATTATTTCTTTTAGAATCAAACATATCTTAACTGGATACTTTGTACCTATAATTTATATTATCTATATAGGAAGGTTGTATATTATAATACTGTGTTGAATTAGGAAACTTGAACAGTATACAAAATTTTATATAAATATATTGTGTTTGCAAACTTTAACCCTCCGACTTTAATCTTCCCTCATGTAAACTTATATTTGGTTATAATCAAACCTATGCTAACTACACAATTGGTTGGTATGTCAAAAAATAGCTATATTTTATTGTAATGTAAATAGCTGTCTGTTTCATAACAAAAAAAATTGTAATTTACACAAATTTTGTGTGATAACACATGCATATTAACAACAATTAACCTTCAATTGAAAATTTTAACCACTGTTTATGTTTTCTGACAATTAAAATCATCTGTTTATCACTAATAATGTAGTTTTGAGAAACAACATGAAAATGAAAAAAGTCAGAGACACTTGCATTTGGCCAACCAATACTACCCACTTTATTAATGTACATTATACTTATTACCTACATTAAATATGGTTACAGAGTATCTGGTTATATATAAATAAAAGTAAAGTGTACAGTTTCTAAACATAAACATTTAGCATTTTTAAGGTTAAAATACAAAGGCCCCATTGCTAGAAGTACATAAATACATATTCAGTTTAAAAAATTGTAAATGTGACAATATTAATGTTCTACCTGCTATTGTGCATCATTTCATAGAAATTGAACCATTGCCCAAATTCGGTGCTATCCTTAGTTGAGTTATTTTTTATAATTAAATCTATCTTCTGAGGATACTTGTTAGGAATATATTACGTAGCTAATTTGTATATGTATAATATAGTATAAAAAATAACATTTCTTTAAACTGTATTGTATATGTTCGTAAAGTAATGTTAAGTTTTACATTTAGTAAAACCTAGTAGTTTGTTTTGTTATGCTTAAAATCACCTATTCTCTTTAGAACATAAGAAACATGAGCAATGTGTGAAAGCAATAATATTGAAGTTGAATGTAGTTAACTATTGATTTTATTTGTTAGTACATTCACATTGTTTCAATTTTACAATTTTAACTCTTGAATTTTGTAGTCCATCACGTTAAGTAAAACTTAATTACATTTACATTAGCTTATGGCATTCCGAACTTTAAAAATTTCCACAACTATACATGTTTTGAATAGTTTAAAATAACTTATTTTTTGTTATAAGAATGCATTTTATTTATATATATATTTTAATTTTTAAAAATCCCAATTGGACCCACACTTCTGAAGTATTTTAGATATTATTTTACAATTAGGCATCCATTACAGACTACTCTTTAGTCTATACCTAAAGAGTTGTTAATCTTCCCCTAACACTCAATATTAAATTAAGTAAAACTCTTCTCCGCTACATTTACAATAATATAGTGATCCAACTTGCCAAATTATCCTAATAAAATAGTTTCAAATAACATGAATTTTTAGGTTAGAGATTGAATCAAGTTGTTGTAACCAAGAAGTTCTAATAATAACTTGGTAAACAACAAACTAAAGCCAAAATTAAATGTAGGGAGCTCAAGCAAGTTGTTATATTATAAGGTTTTTATACTGTTATTAGTTTGATCACGTAATGTTTAATAGCATTTGTGTGAAATGCTATTATTTAATACCATTAAATAATATTTTTCTCCGAAACATCATTCCATCTTTAAACTATGCAGAAAATTATGAATCAAATTTATAAAAAACCATGGGGCCCACAAAAGGCTAAACAAATTTACATGTTAAATTCCATCCTTACCCTTGCAGTTGTAATTCTAGCAAATTTCGAAGCTCTAATATTGCCATAGATCTTCAAATAGCGCAAAGAGTTTATACCTCCTAAGGTATAAATAGGTTTCTGTAAACTATTAACCAATTTTACATAGTTACATTTGATATCCTGGCCATTTCAAACTATTTTTTTTCCAAGAAATATTGATATTAGTGATAATAAATAAAACTGATTTTGAAAATAAAGGATAAGTTTTAGCAAAGACAACCTTGTCCAATAATAAATGATGGATTGCTTTAACATACCTAAAGAAACTAGTAAACTATTAGATACTTAGTTTTTAGGGCCTAGAAAATAACCTAGAAAAGCCTAGAAAATATTACAGGATCAAATAGTGAATGAAACCAAGAGACTTACTATTTCCCATAAATAGCCTACCATATAAGGATATTGTGATATTTTATTATGCCTTTCAGAATTCTCAGGATGTAAATAAAGTGAAAAATACTACAAAACGCAACTATGGTTTCATGTATTTGACGTTCTTTGTACAAACGAAAACAACATTAGATCTTTAAAGAATTGACTACTTAACAAGGTGAGACTTGTTAATTAAAATAATGATCTCATAGAACATTCAGGTTTTATAAGAATAATTGTTGAATTAAAAACTAAAACTACAGAGGTTTTAAAAATTTAATACAACCTCTTTGAATTTATAATAATATTATTCTGAAAATGAATAGTTTAAACCTTGGTTATGCATTATTAAACTAAGTTTACACTTACTTGCTACTGACATTGGAACTTACAACTTTTAAATCATAATTTGCAGTTACTGATTGAAGGATATAAGTGTTCAGAGGTACTTACCAACGTTTTACGATTTTTCAAAACATATTCCCAAATAATATCTAACACTAAATTAAATTAACAATCCTATAAAATATGTAAAAAAACAATCATTGGCGCTTAACGTCTCACTTCTAAATTCTCAACTCTTCTATATCTTACGATATACAAAAAAGCACGGATAAAGCATATATTGGACTAGAGTTCTGCATGGAATTTTAGTTCCAAAATTGAACACTACGTTTCATTTACTGTAACTACTGTGGTATATTATTATATTGTGCGTTACAGTATTTTCTTGAATTCTCAATTCATAATATTAGGTATGTAATTGAAAAATGAATTATTATAATAATTTCCTAATTCAATGTTTAGGGATAGGAAAAAACAATTAAAAAAATTATCTTAATGAATAAATAAAACACAAAGTAAGCAAGGCAATAAACTACTAACACGAAAAAAAGAAGGAAGTTGAATTACGTATATCGTAGCTGGAATACAGTAACAAATACAATCTCTATTTATACTACATAAATTCATTAGTAAATATGTTGATGCAAATGGTGAAAAATAATTTTTGCTTGGCAAATATGAAAAACAAAATATTCTATGGTTGTATGCTGTACAACCAAAGATTACAACTAATAATTCTCAGTTCACATTGCAGTATATATATATATATATATATATATATATATATATCGAAATCTTGTTGCTGTTCATGAGAGCTGGCTGTTAGGAGGCTGAAGAAGTCGTAAGACGAAAACGTTTCCTCCAAGTGTAAGTTAACAATTTAACAACTTTTAGTTAACAAAAAGTCTGATCACAAGTAATAGCAAAAGTGTAATATATATATATATATATATATATATATATATATATATATATATATATATATATATCAAAGTGTTAAAGTGTAAACGGGTACTTCAACTTCAAGATGAAATGTATGTCACTATGAAATTAATGTACTAGAGTGGTTTTATTACCATTCTTCTTGCTTTTATTTTCTTACATTATTCTAAATCTTAGGTTTTTCTAAGTTACCTTTCCTGGTAATAATTTGTATATTGTATCAGTTTATAGATCTCTAATTCCATACTTATTGTAGATTTGGTTTTTAAATGGCAGTAAGAGCTAAAAATACATTTTAAATCTTAACATCTGTGAGTGTGTGTTATGCTTATGCTATTATGTTATTCTGTAGATAGACGCGTTAAAACCAAATTTAAGAAAACTGGTTTTATGATAGTTTTTCTACTAAAAAAGAAATTATACAGATATATTTCGAATTGTAATGGAAATTAATTCTGTTGGTCTCCTTGTTTCGGTATTTCTTTGTTAAGAAAGTTAATATCACCATTTATCTATCATACTCGCTAAGAAGTGTATTTAGTGTAACAAATTATTTCGGAATTTGTATTTTCTATTTATTGGACCAATTATTGAGGAGTGGGTAGCTATCAATTAACTGTGCCTTAATAAAGATAGAACGGATTGAAATTTAGCTCAAGTAAGTCAAATGTTGATAGTGTATCATTCTTAGGCCTCCAATTGCAAAGCAATGTCATATGCATAAATGTGAAATAAATTTTCTTGAGGTACCTAAATTTATAATGCATAAATTAAAATTTATTGTTCAGATGTTTTTGTTGAAGTTTATTTTGCTAATGTCCATAGTATGACTTGTAAACCTTTGTTTGTAGAGCTTAAAATACAGGCATTTTCTCTCTGCACTGTATATGTTTAAGCGTCCCTTGTACACAATAAGAAATTTGACCAGTGTACCTATTAACAGCTCTAGGAGACAATCAGGTACTTAGAGTATCAGAATGTAATTATAAAAATAACTTCAGATTCCTGTTCAGCAAGGTCAAATCTATCAGGAAAAAAATTCGCCAATCGGAGCGTTAGTAAGCACCAAAGTCAGGTTTGGTTAAGTTATTTTTTAATGTAAATATGTGTTACAGTAAAAAATACCTTCAGACTCGTGTTCAGCAAAGTCAAATTGATCAGGAAAAAAAAGTTTGCTGTAGTCGCTCATTTTAATAATTACCAAATAATGTTTTAAGGGGTTAAGGTTTTTAAAAATTCTTAAAGTAATTTGCAACTGCCCTCATTTCCAGAGGCAATAAACTAAATCTTCTTTTGATATAAAGTAATTATCATTTTTATTTTGAATTTGTTTAAATTTTAGTACAACATTTGGCTTATAAAAAAATGACAGTGAGCTAAAAATTTGGTTAACCATGAGGAATATAATTTTTTAAATATATTAATAACTCTTGAATTTTATAGTCCATTACGTTCGGTGAAACTTATTAATCACTTCAACATTATTTTGTGACTATCCGAACTTTAAATTTTGTAGATTTATAAAAACTTACTAAGACAGAACGTATTCGATCACTATGTGGCGATCTTCATCAGTGTCTTCTACTTGGAGATGTCAGGTCAAGCGGTGACGGTTTTAAAGGCAGGTTTTTGATAGTATAAGAGAGAATGTGTGATTTGTATTGTGTTTAATATGTTTGTACTTAGTGTTTTTGTGGTCTGTAAATTCCATATTATTCTAGTCTGTTGAGATTTGGTCCTTTTCTGTTGATGTGTAGGATTTCTAGGTTATGGTAAATGTTTGTATATTTTTGTCCTATTTCTTTTATGTGATTGTAAAATGTTGAGTTGGTGTTCTGTTTGTGTTCCTCGACTTTTTGTTTAAAGCTGCGAGCTGTTTGTCCAATGTAGAATTTGTTATATTTGTCGCAGTGTAGTTTGTATACGCCTGGTGCTTGTAGTTTATCTTTGTTGTTGGTGTCATGTTATATTTTGTATTGTAACTTGTTATTAGTTTTGTATGCTATTGCTTATCCTGTTTTTAGAAATTTGAGGGCTAATTTATTTGATGTTTTGTTTATGTATGGAATTGTGATGTATTTGTTTTCCCTCTTTGTAGTGTTAATTTTAGTATTTTTTAAAATATATTGTGCCATAGTTTGTCTAATATTGTGGCATTGTATCCACTTGTGTATGCTAAATATTTAATTTCTAGTTTTTTTCTTATGTTTTCTGTGGTCATTGAAACTTCTTTAAGTCTAAGGAGCATGGATCTGAGGTAATGTGTTTGTGTTGGATAGGGTGGTTTGAGGTGTTGTGAATAAGTGTGTCTGTCGTTTTTGGTTTAATGTAAATGTTGAAGCTGTGTTTTTGTGTGTGGCGTGTTAAGGTGAGGTCGAGGAAGTTTAGGGATAGGTAGGTTTCAAACTATGAGGTGAAGTGGGGTTTTGGGTGTATTTTATTAGTGTAGGTGAGGAGTTTTTCGCATTGTCGGGTGTTGCCTCTGTATAGTGTTATGATATCATCGACGTATCTGTGCCAGTAAATGATTTTGTGTCGTGTGTATTATTTGTGAGTATCTTGGTGTTTTCTATGTGTTGTAGTGATACAACAAAGTTCGGATAGTCATAAACTAATGTAAACCTGATTAATATATATAACACAATTTGGCAATCTAAAACAATGACAAATTCTGTAATTTTGCAGACAATTATTAAATTGAACATACCGGTTACAGGTATATAAGTAAAATTAAAATTTAGTTATCACAGAAATATTAGTAGTTCATATACTACTATGTTATTGGAGTCCAAAAGTAATAATCGGTTATTATTAGCAAAATGAAAGTTTTATTTCTTTTAGAATCAAACTTATCTTAACTAGATACTTTGTAACTGTATTTGAATTATCTAAATAGCAAGTTGTATATTATAGTACCGTGTTGAATTAGTAACCTTGAACAGTATAAAAAAATGTATTTAAATATATTGTTTGCCAACTTTAGCCCTCCAACGAGTTTAATGTTCCATCATGTAAACTTTTATTTAGTTATAATGAAATCTATGCCTTCAATTGAACATGTTAACCTCTATATATGTTTTATGACCAATAAAATCATCTGTTTCACACTAATAACGTAATTTTAAGTAACAACATGAAAATGAAAAAATTCAGAGATTCTCGCTTTTGGCCAACCAATACTACCCACTATATTACCTACATTAAATATGGTTACAGAGTACCTGGTTATGTATAATTAAAAGTAAAGTGTACAGTTTCTGAACATAAACATTTAGCATTTTTAAGGTTAAAATATAAAGGCCCCATCACTAGTTGTACATAAATACACATTTAGTTTAAAAAATTGTAAATGTGACGATATCAATGTTCTACATTCTGTTTTACATCATTTTATAGGAAGTTGCTTGTTGTAACCATCTTGAATTCATTGGTTAAACTATAATTAAAAGATAATTAACCAAGTGAATACGTAAGGGCTTAAGCCTGGTGCTTGTAGTTTATCTTTGTTGTTGGTGTCATGTTGTATTTTGTTTTGTAACTTGTTATTAGTTTTGTATGCTATTTTGTATTCTATTTTTTGAAATTTGTGGGCTATTTTGTTTGTTGTTTTGTTTATGCATGGTAATGTGATGTATGTGTTTTCGCTGTCTGTAGTGTTAATTTTTGTAGAAATATAGTCTTGATGACGTTGGTTTAAAAATTTTCTTTTTGTTTTAAAATTACTCGTTTTAATGTGTAGAACAGGAATATCAACTTTTTTCCACGGAAAATATGGAAAGTTACTTTTTTCACATTCATAATGTTAGGCTGTAATGGCATGTAAGTTATAGCGTAAACAGTCTTATTGATTTTATTAAAAAAGTGTTTTTTAATTACCCATTTTAATGTGTAGAATACAAATATTAACTTTTTTCCACGGAAAATATGAAAAGGTAATTTTTTTGCACATTTTTAATGTTAGTCTAATAGCATGTATATCGTAAACCGGCCACGCAGTAGCTACAGCGCACTGCACTACATCAAAGTAAATTTATTAAAGCTAAACTTAAAATCTAAATATTTAACTTTTGGTTATAATTTTATACAACATTAGGCCCTACTATATACCTACATTAAATATACCTATAAAATATCCAGTCAGGATAGATTTTTGTTATAATTTTATTCAACTTTACTATCTACCTATATTAAAATATACCTATGAAGTATCCAGTCAGGATGGATTTGGTTATAGTTTTATACAACATTACTATATACCTACATTAAAATATATCTATGAAGTATCAAGTCAGGATAGATTTGGTTATAATTTTATTCAACATTACTATCTACCTCTATTAAAGTAAACATACGAAGTATCCAGTAAGGATAGATTTGGTTATAATTTTATACAACATTATTATCTATCTATATTAAAATATATCTATTAAGTATCCAGTCAGGATAGATTTGGTTGTAATTTTCTGCATCGCCAATAAGTCTAAATATTTACCAAAATTACAACTAAATCTATCCTGACTGGATAGTTCGTAGGTATATTTAAATATAGGTAGATATTAATGTTGAATAAAATTATAACCAGATCTATCCTGACTGGATAATTCATAGGTATATATTTTAATATAGGTAGATAGTAATATTGAATAAAATTATAACCAAATCTATCCTGACTTAATACTTCATAGGTATATTTTAATGTAGGTATATAGTAATGTTGTATAAGATTACAACCAAATCTAGATGTAGTGCAGTAGGTTGTAGCTACTACGCGCCCAGTTCACGCTGTAGGTCTACATGCCATATGCAGCCTAACATTTAAAATGTGAAAAAAGTAACTTTCCGTATTTTCCGCAGAAAAAAATTTATATTCGTGTTCTACACATTAAAACGAGTAATTTTAAAACAAAACAAAAAATTTTTTAACCAACATCGTAAAGATTATATTTTTACCTTAATTTTAGTATTTTTTTTGTATTTTGTACCATAGTTTGTCTATTATTGTGGTGTTGTATTGATTTGTATATGCTAAATATTTAATTATGTCTAGTTCTTTGTTTATGTTTTCTGTGGTCATTGGGACTTCTTTAAGTCTATGGAGCATGGTTCTGAAGGCAGCGTGTTTGTGTTGGATAGGGTAGTTTTGGATGTTGTGTATTTTGTATCTGTCATTATGGGTTTCCTATATACAGGAATATATCTACAGGATAATACAAATATAGGTACAAAGTATCCAGTTAAGATAAGTTTGATTCTAAAGAATATAAAACTTTCACTTTACTAATAATAACAGATTATTACTTTTGGACTCCAATAAGATAGTAGTATGTGAACTACTAATATTTCTGTGATAACTAAATTTTAATTTTACGTATACGATGTGTGTTCACAAAATACCAGGAATGTTTAAATTTCGCGTGTTTGGAGAGTCCTATTGTCAACATTTTTTTTTATTGTGTTGCTCATGGAGTAGTTGTTAAGTATGTGCTCAAATATAGTATACTGAGTGTGATTTGTGATTTAGAATGTGTTGTGGATAGTATTTATGGTGTATATATATCTCATAGTTTTCTACTGTGTTGAGTTTTTTTTTTATGTAGTGTAGGATTTTTAGATGGGTGTCTATGTCAGTTTGTGAGTGTAGAGTGTTTTGTATTTGTATGGCAAATTAGATGTGGGTTGTCTTTCTTATCTGTTTTACGTGTACTTTATGTCTTGTGGTGAATGTTCTCCCTTGTTTGCCCTATGTAAACGCTGGGACAGTTTATATAAAAAAGCAACAAACTTAACACAGTAGAAAACCAAGAGATATATAAACACCACAAATACTATGCACAACACATTCTAAAAGACAAAACACCCTCACAAACAAATACTATATTTGAACACATAATTAACAACTACTCTATGAACAATAACACACAACCGAACAGAAAAACACCACAGACTCACACCAAGATAACACACCTGAGTAACATTCTTGTCAGTAACTCACAGCATTGAATAATATTCTGACCTAGCACAAAACGCGTCTGCTGAATAAATCAGTAAGTAGTCATTTTTTGCCGAGTTGAAACAAAAAAGGATAACTTATACAAAAAACTTCAAGATGCAACACAAAAACTACAAGTAATAATATCGAAGTTGAATTTAGTCAACTACTGATTTTATTTGTTAGTACATTTACCTTGTATCAATTTTACAAATTTTAACTACTCTATATGTTTTGAATTGTTTTAAATAACTTATTTCTTGTTATAAAAATGTATTTTTGACTTATAGTAATAACTATAGTAACTTCATAAAATCAGTTATATATATATATATATTTCTTTTTTTTTTTTTTTTTTTTTTTTTTTTTTTTTTTTTATTTATATAAAAGGAGTTTTATCTGATGTTGAGGATAGGAGGCTCTCTGGATTTGGTGTACCACTGGTATGATAACTCCCATCTTCTCAATTCTGAAGGGTTGCAATCAGGAGGGAGGGCCTTAATTATTTTGGTGGTATACAATCATTGAAAGATGTGATGTTGTGACTAGCAGCGTGTTGAGCGGTTGGCCTGTCTATGTTCATGGTTCCAACGTCGTGTCTGTGGCTATTCATTCTGATGGTCAGACCATCCGTGGTAAGGCCTATGTACTGTGCTGGGCAAAATTTACATTGCAACTGGTATATTACATTTTTAGATGTACAAGTATGATGACCCTGAATCTTGAAGTCCACATTGGTTGCTAGGTTATGGAAACTTTTTGTTGGGATGTGTATTGGACATGTCTTGCATCTAGGTTTATTGCACAGAAAGGAGCCATTAGAAAGTTTAGGCGGTTTTTCAGTACTTGGATCTGGTAATTTTGGATGTACTAAAATATTTTTTAAATTAAAAGGGCGTCTGAATCAAATATGTGGTGGATTTGAGAAAAGATCTTTGGTGTAGGTGGAAGCTTGAAGAATCTTGAAGCCATCCTTTAATATTTTGTTCAGCTTCTGTAGGCCTGGATGGTAATCTGTAACTAGAGACAGTTTGTTGTGTTCCATAGGTGGTCTGGGTTCATCAGATGATTGAGCTAAGCGGATTTGATCCTCAACAAGTTGTTTAGGATATCCTCTTTTTTGGAAAGCTAGTAAGTTCTTTCTATTAAAATCCTCCAATGCTATATCGTTGGAACAAATTCTCTTGCCCCTGATTGCCTGACTGTATGGTATGGACCTTTTTATATTCATAGGGTGGTTGCTATTGTAGATGGTTTGTCGGTTTGATGTGGACACCTGTATAGATATTCCCACCTCTGATTGTTACATCTGCATCTAAGAATGTGATTGTTGCTGTAGATTTCTACCAGGTGAATTGAAGTGTAGAGAATAGTGATAAGTCCTTCAAACAACTTTCCAGTGTTGAGATTCCCTGTGTCCAAATTACAAAGATATCGTCTATATATCTGTACCAACATAATGGTTAGTGTGTTTGAGTTTTTAGGAATTCTGCTTCGATATTACCCATGTACAGGTTTGTGTATGACGGGGCCATCCTAGTACCCATTGCTGTTCCTTTTATTTGCAATTAATTCTTTCCCTTAAATTGAAAATTATTTTTTTCAAGAATGAATTTGGCAAGGTAAACAAGGAAAGGTGTAGTGGGGTAAGGGTTGTCTGAGCGTTTGTTGAGAAGATGGGAGTTATCATACCAGTGGTACATCAAATCTAGAGAGCCTCCTAACCTCAACATCAGATAAAACTCCTTTTACCTTCCCCCTAACTTCTACCATTTTTAACAACTCCATTTACCTTCCTTCTGACAGACTATTAATATCTAGTTTCAAATAATCAATATTAATACAAATCACATATAGCACTATATCTTAAACTATAAATCTGTGACATTTGAATATTTATACACATCTGTGGTTCACTTCAGTCTTTTCTTTTTTCCTTTTTGATTGACAAAAATCATTTTTGATTGAAATATGTCAATAGTGTGTTAAGTTTTTATATGTGTCTATTTATTTATTTCCAAGAGATTGCAGTTTTGGACTATTGCCATTAGGTAAGTCTGTCATTCTCCTATCTAGTCCACAAATTCCTAAATAATCTTTAAGCTCTACTGGAACTAACCTAAATATATATATATTTATTTTATAGGTGGAGCAAATTATTTACAATAGTAATATACTAATTTCATAAAGTCAGTGCAACGGAAAAATAATGGACGACGTGAAATATCACGATTTTAGCACCAATCAAGGTTAACAACTATACTGGAAATATCTTAACCTCAACATCAAACTCCAGAACTGTATTAATAGAATAAATTTTAATAAAAAAATGGATAACAGTTAATATCAAACCAAAATACGCTAAACTACGCATAAGAAATAAACAAAATACAATCATCAATAAAGCAACAAAAAAAGTGCCGAATTACACATAATTAAAGAAAACATTAAATCTGCCTACCATAAAAAAGTCAAATCAACTTACAACTTTACACAACCAATTTAGAAATAATGAAAACCTTTGATAATCTCACATCTATTATACACGAAAAAACACAACAAATCATAACAAAACAAAATAAATACAATAAATAGACATAACAAAAAAATCGAAAATTTAACAAAACAACATAACCTAAAAAATAGCCTAAAACCAAACCCAACACCCAATCCACACTTCTAACAACAAAAAATTCATAAACTTAACTTAAATAGAAACTACAATACACAGAAAACCCACTTCTAACAGCACCACAATACACTACAAATCTAACCACCCCTAGACACACAAAATTAATAATAACCAAATAGAATTAAACTCACTAGAAAAATACCACATTTATAAAAAACATACACAACAATTTAATAAATCTACAGACAACATATGCAGAAGACATACTATTCAAAAACATTATACACTCAACTCAAGAGAAAATGCGTGTTGTCAACAAATACCAACATCACTGACCGAACATCCACACCAGAAAATAGAGAAAAATTAATCAGTGATTCGACAATGGTCAAGTGACTGAAAGGTGCCTCATCACACAAGGTAAAATATTGCACTTAGTGGTGGATAAAATTATTTACAATAGTAATATATATATAGATTTTTTGGACTAGGAGACTGACAGACTTACCTTGGTAAGAGTCCACACTGTAGTCTTGAAATAGAAACACATAAAAGCACTTAAACAATGATATATTTCAACCACACAGTGGTCTTTGTCAATCGAAGAGAAAACTTCAGTCTCTCATATTTCTTTTTGTGTTTTCTCTTCGATTGACAAAGACCACTGTGTGGTTGAAATATATCATTGTTTATGTGCTTTTATGTGTTTCTATTTCAAGACTGCAGAGTGGACTCTTACCAAGGTAAGTCTGTCAGTCTCCTAGTCCAAAAAATCTAAATAATCTTTACCAACCAAAACTAACCTATAAATATATATATATATATATATATATATATATATATATATATATATATATATATATATATATATATATACATATGAAAATTTTAAAAAAATCTCAATTGGACCCACATTTATTGAAGTATTGTTGACATTATTACACAATTAACCATCCATTACAGACTGTCTAATTTTTGAAAACTAAGTTCTTATAATAAAATATATATAATTTTATAGTCAGTGTTTTTATTAAATAAAATATTTCATTATTTAGATTTATAAAAGGATAAAACAACAAGACCTAGATTTCTATCTTTAAATTTAGGTTATAATGTATGAATTTGTTCTTTCCGTTAAAAGTAGTAACATTATTACTTTATTTAACTATGTTAAATTTAAGTTAAATCATAATTTTGATCTAATCTTCTTAGACATATTACATATGTCAGTTTTCATTTTATTTGCAAATATAAAAGGTTCAACTAACTGAATTTGTGACAAGAATTCTTACCATACCTAAGTTGGCTGCAGGAGTTAGAACCTTTTGAATTGTTTTTTTTTGGTGTTAATAACGATCTTGTAAAGAACAGAAGGATATGCTGATGAAGGCAAAATAAATTTTCTCAAGTTCTTTTAAATATTCATTAAAATGTTTCACTTCAAGTAACAAAATTTTTTTTCTAACTAAATGATAGTACAATGTTACACAAAAATTAAATAATTTAGTAGTTATTCACTTGCAATTAAAATGTTGTCAGCCATTACTGTATTTCCTGTAAAGTTTTTTTAAGGTCTATTGTGTAACAGTGTATAAAATTGCAATGACACAATAGCATCAAAACATCTAATAATGTTGATCTAATAGTGGCGACTTGTGGGCAGGTTACATAGTTAGCAACCCCCAAACCAGAGATCAATAGCAAAAGAAAAATATATTATGTAAAAATTATGTATGTTGTTAAGAGCAATTATTCATCATGTATCATCATTAAAACATCAGAACCGCAGCTACCGCGTGACCATTGGTTCAGTCGCAGACAGTCTGTTTGCACCTAGTGAAGTACCACTCCTAAAGGAGAAAAAGCATTGGAAGGTCCAGGCAGACTGAAATAGCCAGGCAGCGCCCTCCGTAAGGCTCTTGCACACTATCTGCAACCTCGGGAGTGTTCGGTTAAGATCTGTTCTGTATGAAGAGACTCATGAGCTCTCTGCTCTGAGTTTCTATTAAAATGAGTAAGCTCTATTTCTTTATTTGATTGTTTAATTAATTTGGATCCTAACAGAATTTGTTGACATTCATGGTAAAGAATGAATTGGGGTTGGTTTGATAAATAAATAAATCCACAACTTGAAATCCGGTGTCTTGAATAAGTAAAAATAAAATAAAAAATGCAAATATAATTCCTTCAATAGAGTGAATCACAAAGTATTAGGCAGTATCTATCTATTTCTCCTATAACAGCCCTTTATGTTTTATGATTACAATTTCTTTGCCTTATCACTTTTACACTCTGCATCCCCCATGGGTTTAGGCACCAGCCGCCACTGATTTAAAATATCAAGTATTATAAAAAAAAGTTTCAAGACTAGATTTAATATTACACTTTACTTCTAAAACTATTGAAAAATGTATTAATTTTTAACTATTTTTACCTCTGAAACAAATTTCAGTAACCTTTTTTAATAAAATAGTAAAATTATACCTAATCAACCCATTTTTATCTGTATTTTTTGATTTGAGGTGTTCATAGTAAATATTATTCAAGTTTAATATTTTCTGCTTCATTTAACTAGGAAAGATAATTTTTTTCTTTTAATTTATAAAGCTATTTAAATATTCAGTTTGTCTATGGTTTTACTTTTAGTTTACCTCAAACTAAATATAAATTAATTATATCGATTTTTATTTTTGTGTGTTCAGGTGAAAAATAACCACTTTGATATACACTCAAAATTTTCTTTAAGTTGAAATTAATTTTAGATTGATAATATTGTTGTTAGAAAATACTGTATTTGATAGTGTTATTCTTCAGTGTGTAATGGATTTCAGAAAAAATATCAAGAAAATATTCAATAACAAAATATTAGTTCTTGAATTTTGTAGTCCATTACCTTCAGTGAAACTTAATTAATCACTTTTACGTAAGTAAAAGTGATTAAAAAATATTAGTATAAATGCATTCAATTAACTGAAGCATTAAAAAAAATTAGAATGTTTATTATGATGACTTTTCTATTGATTGAAACATTTTTAAGGCACGTCTCTTATATTTAATTAAAATAAATTAATGATTAGGAAGATTAAATGCATTATTGCTATACGTAAATTTTGTCAACAATCTGTCTTTAATTACGAGTCTATAGAGATTAAAGCACTCTTTGTCTTGTTTAGCTGAACCTGTAAAGGTTTCTAAAGCTCCCTCTAAAGCTCCCTCTAAAGCCCAGCAAGAAATAAGAAAAGCAAAAGGAGAGAACATTGCAGCTGCTCAAGCAGCTGGTCGTCCACCTACAGGTAAGTTGATTAAAATGTTACTTCGATTAAATCTCATATAATGTGAAAACAATTATCATATACCAATGTTTTTTTTCAATCTCTACAAAAATAATTTTAATAAGTTTCCAAATTTGGCAGGGTGAAAATATGTATACACTTTAATGTACAGTAATACCTTGTACTTACGCGATAAGTGGGACCAAGCGATAACCATGTAAATCGAATTCACTTAAGTCGGGGTATAATTTTACATACAATCTCATAGAAATCATGTTTAATTGGGGCCAAAGACTAAATAAAATAATAATGTAGAAGTAAAATGTGTGTGTATTAAAATCTTACATACAACAAAAAATTATATATAATATATAGTATATATAGTAATATATAATATATAATATATATATATATATATATATATATATATATATATATATATATATATATATATATATATATAGGCCTGACCACGGATGGTCTGAATATCAGAATGAATGGCCACAGACATGATGTTAAAATTATAAATATGGATAGACCAACAGCTCAACATGCTGCGAGTCACAACATCACAACTTTTGATGACTGCTATACCACTAAAATAATTAAATCACTCCCCCCCTGATTGCAATCCCTCAGAACTGAGAAGGTGGGAACTATCATACCAGTGGTATACCAAGTCCAGAGAATCCCCTAACCTCAACATCAGATAAATCCATTCATTTTTTTTTCCTCCAAATAGCCTTATCTCTTTTCCCCTGACAGACTTATATAAACTATAATCACTCATATGCTCATAGAAACAATATATATATATATATATATATATATATATATATATATATATATATATATATATATATATCTTTAATCTGTGCATCTGATTTCTACTCTACACAATCTGTGATTACAATTATTTTATTTCATTCTCTCATATTTCTTCACATCATCAAAATTATAACTTTCACGCGTGTGTCGAAATTAGTTAAAGTAGCAGGAGGATGGCCAGTTGCGTTTTCAGTTAATAGGAATTACTTTAAAAGGAATTTGTTTAGACCAACAATAGCATTCTACTTGAGGTATGAAATGATGACCAAACCAGTCCTCAAAAAAAGCTGTCACCCATGCCTTCCAATTTGACCTTCAAATCACAGGCAAACTAGCTTTAGAGATATCTTTTAATGCTTTTCGATTTTCTGAACGATAAACTATGAGAGGTTGCAACTTTCAGTCACCAGCTGTATTTGCGCCAACCATCACTGTCAATCGGTCTTTGGCGGCCTTAAAATCTGAAAATATTTTCTCTTCATGAGCTATAAAAGTTCTCTTAGGCATTTTTTTTCAGAACAGGCCATTTTATGCATAACTCAGACAGCATGATTTAAAACCGTGTATTTTGGTAATCGCGTAAGACGGGGTAGGGTAAGTCGAGGTATTACAATATACATATATCAAAATATAAATAATTATATATTGCTACTTGCCTATAATGCACGCCTTTATATAGCACCTAGCTTTTATTTACATTAGGAGCCATTTCAGGAATGTGTCCTCTTGTCAATTGAGATTGCAATGCATTATCATATTGAGTTTGTCTCATCTTTCAAAAATGGATATCCTTATTCAGGCAAAATGTAAGTGCTACTGTCTGGAAATGTTGACAGATTGAGTATGTTAGAGTGTATAAGTTTAAATAAGTAGCTTAAGTTGGAAATGGAAACAAATAATTGAAAATATTTAATTTATGTACTGCCTTTTTAAGAATATAATTGGAAGGAAAAGCAGTTTTATACATGCTCTATACACACAAAAATGGTAACAGAATCTAGTTTCTAAAGAGGTATCTTACATACTAGTTTATAACTATTAAAAGAATCTCTTTATTTTTAGAAAACTTAGGTTTTTTTATACAAACGGTTTATGGGAAACTTTGCTTCAACTATAATTTGTTTATTCTTGTAATAGCAGGCTCTGTTTTGATAGATTACTTTCCGAAGTAGGATGTAATTATCAAGCTAGGAACTCAGAGTTTGTCTCCTGAAGGGAGTTCTGCTGAGTTTGTTTTTAGCCGCAGAAAACCATGTTCAAATTTATGTCCTTTTTCTCTCAAATATATGAAACATTTCTATTTTATAAGTTAGATCGCAACTTATGAAATTAAATATATAAGAAATACATAGTATAACACAATATCTTTCACAAAAAAAATTTGTTTAATCATAACAAGTTTTTGACAACCGCATTGCCCTCATCACTGATCTCTGATAAGGGCCATGTGGGTGCAGAAAACATGTTATGATTAAAAATAATTGCATTGAAAAAAAGAGTGTATCAGTATACATTTCTTATATAGAAATATGTGTTGAAAAAGTCTCTAAAAAAATGTATACAAAGGCATTTTTATGTCCTCAGCCCTGTAGGCCTGCATCTTTATGGAACCCTACCATATTGACACTGTTATATCGGTGATAGAACTATTTTTTTTTTACCAAGTAGCAAAATTGTAACAGTAACCCCTGGTGCCTCTTTGGCCATGCTAGAACAAATCAAGCTGTCTTCTACAGAAATATCATCTTCAACTCCTTCTTCCTCACAGACATAACAAATGGTTAAAGATGAAATTGACTGTTGCTACATTTAGAGTGCATTCCTGCAGCCTACTAATCTTTACTAAAACTACAGTGTCTTATGTTATTTATGTATATATTTATTTACTTACAGCCTATATTATTATATAATACTTTATTTTGAAATTGTAATTTTCTCTAGTCGGTCAAGATGATATTATTAATAAATTGTGTGTGGCATGACCAAGATACATTCTACCATCAGGAGCTGAATTATAATATCTATAAATATAATTACTATGACTATCAATGATGGATATAATAATGAAGTTAGTTTCCATCTGTAGTGAGGGCTGTGATCTGAAGCATCAGCATTAGGTTCTAGTCACCCCTTGTATTGTTTATGAGATCAAGGGTATTAGTAAAGTTGTAATGTTATGTTTATAGTTGCCGAGATGTCTTTTTATAGTATAAATACTTAGTATCAGAGATAAAATATTTTACACTTTGGTGCTACATACAAAATATTTACAAACCTTCCGATCACTTAAGACATGTTTACATGTCTTTACATGTCTTTGTGCTAAGTGTCTATAACCCTATTCACAACAGTGAGCTTATAATGTGGGCAAGCTGATTACGGGATTATGGCTTATGCCACTTTACCTTTTGATACAAAAGACTAAAACATGAAAGAATTATTTAAGAATAAGAGTAAAATAAATAACAACAATAAAACAAATCAGAGAATTCACAAAAATTATAACAGCGAAAAATGAAAAACATACATAAAAAGGAAATCTAGAACTACAAAATGACAATAAACAATAACCGCTGACATTAGGAGCTAACCTCGTACTGATGCCTATGTTTGGCATTGAACTCTAGATCGAGACTGAAGCACATGTTCCTGATCAAAGAACTCTACATATTACCTACACTCTTCATTATTTTATAAATACTTTTTACAGATTTTTCATTTAGTCTAACTGTATTTCTTACAACATACCCCCTTCCTAAAATCAAAACATGTGTTCATCTTAAAATATATAAGCATCTACTGTTTGTAGTATATGCAAGGAACTCTTTGTTAATATTTAAGTCAACATGTAGAGAACACATGTTTTTAAATGTAATGGGCTTATTTTATAAGCCTCGTTTTTTATTACATATATTTTTTTATTGTGCATTGCTATTAACACTGACTAAAGCTTTTTCATTCACATTTTTAAAGTTTTCTTTACATAACTTCAATTTAACTATTACTTGAATTGTAATACAATTTTGATTTTAGCTATGGAGCAGAAAGTAATAAAGCATGTTGAGGAGATAGCAAATTTGAGATCAATTTTGGCAAATATTCTAAGAAGACTGAATCAGTTTGATGGAAAACTATCATTTGATAATAGAAATGCTTCAAATATGAATGAAGAGTGGATCTGAACATCATAACGTATTTAAGATTAATGTATTTAATATGTAAAAATATTTAGGGACATGTTCAAAGTAATTTTTTAAAACTATTTGTATGATTCTTAATTGAGTACATTTTGTATACTCAACCTTCTTTTGCAATGAATACCTTTCTTCAAAAGGTATTCTGACTTGTTTAATAATGTTGCTTGAGAGAGCTAAAATGATTTTCTTTTGTTAATTTTTACAATAAAACTTATTGTAGTAAAAAGATATTGTTTTTCATATCCACATTTAATCTTTTCCTGAAACAGGCTGTTAACTTTTTGAGTACTTTAGTATCTGTATAACCAACGATGTAGAATGTGCATAAATTACCAGAGTTGACCAAGTAGACAATCCGTCATTTATTATTATTTCATGCAGTACTATATTTTTTATTTAAATCTTTAGTTCACAGTAATCTTCATGTTTCAAGCTACTTAATAGTGGAGAATTTTTATTTTTCGACCACTTTCTTTGACAAATAGGATGGCCCAATTGTTCGACATTGTAGGTTTTAAACAAAAACTTTTCAAGTGGTTTTGAATGGTTGTCTACTATTTTATTAAAATATGTAATTCAAAATATTTGTTTCATTACTATATGAATATTGTAAATAATATATTGGTGTCTGTTTAAAGTTTTGATAAATAATTTTTCTGGAAAAAATTACTGTTGTGTAAAATTAAACACTTATTTTTGTAAAACTACTCGTGTAAATAATTCTTATTACTTTATTGTGGACATAAATTACAAGGTAGTTTTTTGTTATGAGGAACTATATTTTAGTCTTTGAGGGATGTTTTGTTAAAAGAGTCCCCACATCATCCAAACAGGACTTGGAGTCACTTAGGCATCCAGTAAAATTCAATGACATGTTCTTGGTAGGGATTTGGAGAGTTTTCTGATTGTCTAAGAAGAACAGAGAGAGTTACGTTGAGTAAATGAGAGTATAATTAGTAAGGAAGAGAAAGCCCTGGCTGTTCTACTGCTGAGAGTTTGGACATGATTGATATGAAACAGTATTGACTGATTCAGAAGGATACGTGTGTACAAAAAAAAATATGAAAATTGGTCGAATTGTTTTTAATAATTTTTATCCAAACCCTTGATAAACGCCAGTAACAGACTGGCAATTTATACATATGACTTTAAAAGTTTATATATTTATATATGTTTCAGTACAGTTTTCTGTCGTTTTTTAACGTTTCTACTCTGTTGATGGTTTTGGAATAACTCCATTTTCAAAACTTAATTCTACTGTTTGCCTATCTTTGAATTCATCTTTATATACCGTTAGCCACACCCACACCACCTCCAGACCTTGCTTTCTATTGGTACATGTCTACTCTTACTTCTTGCATCAAACTACTTAATAATTTTAAACTTTTAAATATAATGCTTGACTGTATTTATTTGCTCGTTTATTACATTTCCCTTTTTTAATTTTGCTTTATAAAATTCTACATTTTCCAAAATATTTAAACATCTTCCTTTATTAACATAATGTCAAATTTCCATCGTATTTTCCAATTCTTGTGGTGGATGGCCCTCTTCAAATAAATGTGTATATTCACCCAAAATGGTACAAAACCCAACAATTGTTCATCTATTGTGCAGAATCAAGGTATGTAGAAAGATTTTGGATTTACAACATATATTCCCCAAACTTTACAGACTTTCTTAGCCTATCTATTCAGTTGACAATACTAAAAAAATGAAAAATTATAATCTCTGTTACAACATTATGGCTTGACAAATTGAAGTCTGAAAGTTAGTATGCTATGGTTCATCTAAATTTCTGTTACTATATCTGAAGATTTTTTTTCTTCTGTCTGATGTGCCATCTCTTTATAAGTATCCATTCTTCCTGTACATTATTTTATTTTACTTACTATAATGATAGCAATAAAAATAGCAAGTACTGCAGCATAAGAATAAACTTTATATTGTAATATTGCATTTTCACCAACTGGTTCTTGTGAGACTTCAGACTGCCCTGTTTCGTTGTCTGGAACCTGTCAGATGTCATCACTCCCTAAATAACCTTTCCTCATTACCTTTAGTGTATTTTTACTGAGACTGCCCAAATTTCATCAGTCTGAAGATCTATATTATTAAAAAAGGTTATTTGCAATACTATTTAAATATATTTTAAATATGCAGAGGGGGAGAGTTAAAAATATAACTGTGTCCTATCCCAGTTTACACCGGAAAGAAGCAAACAGGTAATGTAGAAATAGTATTGCGGTATTCCAACAGGGCATGTGTGCAAGAGATGCGACGAGGACCAAGAGGAAAGCCCAATCCACGTACTCTGTGAGTGTCCTGCTTTGGGAGCTGCAAGGAGAAAGTGGTTTAGCTGGCAGGTATGTACACCAGAGGATATCAGAAGATCTAGCATCAGGTGGGTACTTGATTTCTGCAAAGAGGTAGGTATCCACTAAGCTAGTCCTGTGGTAGGGATGGGAAGAGAGTACAAAGGCTACAGCTAAGTGCTCTACACCGATAAGGTCCCTCCGAGTTTTAGTAATTCCAACAGGGCAACATTATCCTAAAACACCAACACTAAATAACAATAGGTATACTGGAGTTTATTCTACTCCAGAGGGAGACTTTGAACAACACTGTATGGTATTTGTATTATGTTGAAAAACAGTTTTACTATGGTTAGGAAAAAAGTAGTAACCTAATAATATAGACTGGGTTATATATTTTAATTGCCTACGAAATATGAGAATGTGAAAATGTATACATGAGAATATACATGTATATTTTAGCATTGTAATGATAAACTAAGAGTTTTGATATCCAAGTTTAGGTGTTTGTTGTACCACACTCAAGGATAAACAGTCGGCTTATTATAAAATGGTTACATGTCTCATTCTGAATTGTGTTGCAGTTTAAAGTTTTGAAGAATTTTCATTTAAATTTTATTTATATTTAGCCTGTAAGCAAGTCATAATTACATGCTAAATATAAACTTACAACCTAATTACAAATGTAGTTAGAGCCTAATAAGGGTAATAAATTAGTTATAATTGGTGCTACTAGCAGCTGAAGCAACGCCCTCATTAAAGCAAAATTTAATATTTGTTGATTCCATCTTCGCGTGAGCTACTAGTAATCACTTACAACTTTTTTAAAAAAATGTTTTAACTTGCCTATAGTAGCACTTTTTTTGTGTTGAGGACGGCCGTTTCGGGAGATGTGTCCCTTTGTCAACTCAGACCGTAACTCGACGGTCTGAGTTGACAAAGGGACACATCTCCCGAAACGGCCGTCCTCAACACAAAAAAAGTAAGTGCTACTATAGGCAAGTTAAAACATTTTTTTAAAAAAGTTGTAAGTGCAAAATTTAATATTGCAACAGAGCTCTGACTGCGGGTAGTGCTTACTTAAGGTCTCAGTTCTTTAACTGTGGCTCAGGAAGATTCTCATTTAGTTTAGAAATAATGCTGCCAGCTATACTAAATTTAAAACGTTCATGGTTCAGGCTCAATTTTAAAAGTTCTGTTACTTTTTTTTTTTAACAGATATGCATATTCTCCACTATTTACAATCTTTTGAGAAAACTAGATACACAAAGTTCTATTTCAGTAGTTACTTTAACAACAGTAATATATCATTGCCTATACAAAGTACCTTCTTTCAAAAATTAGTATACAAGTCGCCTCTTAGTGGAGTCACACTTAATGTTATCATTTTGTTATTATCATTTCACTTGAAGGCAGACATGGGATCTTATAAATTGTAATTAAGTCGCTTATTGTAATCATCTCATGGTTTATTGATATCATTTAATTTTTCATGCAATAAAATATGCGTTCATTAGCACATACCTAACAAAAATGTTTACAAGCATTCCAAGAAATCAGTTGAGCGATATGCTGACTCATATGCCGTCAATCGTCCTGTTATCAACATGGTTCAATATCAATATGTCATTCATATCCTGATAGACTTTACTCAAACACATCTTGTTGGTTTCAGAAAATGTGCAGTAGTTGTTTTTCAGCTTAGCTGTTTGTATGCCATTTGTTCAAGCAACTATTGCACCATTTATTTCTTTATTTTCATATAAGTTTATGATTTCAAAGTGATTTTATGTAATTTAATTTTGGAAGATCTTTTCTCATTAGTTTTGTGGAGTTTGATGTTACGTATAGTTTCAAAGTGTAGCAAGATGTCCGAATCCCAAAAGAAACGACGTGATTTGAGTCTTAAAGAAGAACTTGGCATTCTAGATCGATACAGTAAATAATAAAAAACAAGTCAAAGAAATGCTGCTTCTCAACTTGGCGTTTTGCAACCTCTCTTATGTAAATTTTGAAGAACCAAGATTCCACAAAAGAAATCGTTCCAGGGAGGACCCACAAGTGGAATCAGCTTTGAAATTAAGGTTTAAAAATATTTGGGAAAAATATGTTCGAGTTGATAAAATTCATTTTCTAATTGATATTTATATTCTTATAAATAATAAGCGATTATTTGTATCACTCTAACTTTCTTATCAGGACCAAGTTGGCATATGATTAATGTTGTTTTTTTTTTTATATTTAGAACAGTATTTTGATACATAACTGAAGACACAGCAGGTATGTACCAAGAAGTACGGATTTTCATCCTGAAGACAATGAATTGGTTTGCCTTAGGTTAGGTTAGAGTAGATTGGGTTGGAGGTTAATCTATTAACGTATTAAGAAGGAAGGAGGCTCAGATGAATTATTTTACATAACGATCTTTGTACAACGTTTTCCTTAGGCGGGACGAAGTGTTCGCCTAGACATGTTTGGAGATACTATCAAAACCGGCCTAAGTAACATCCCAGTAACATTAATGGGCTTATAAGCTGAAGACTTTGCAATTAAACTAGGAAATGAGGATTTTAAAGTCACAGATAAATGGTTTAATCGATGGAAAAAAATCTTGTGTGTAATAAAACATGTGGTGAAAAGATAGATGCTGATATTGTTGGAGCTGAGGACCTGTTAGAATACGAATGGTCGAACATTTTGGCTGAGTATTTCCCTAGCTACGTATACAATGCAGATGAAACAAGGCTTTATTATCGTGCATTACCCGAACATACTTATGTATTCAAAAATTATTTGAATAAAATAAACTTTGAAATATTAAATGCAAATACACTACACCAAAACACAAACAAAAAGGTACATCTCATTTATGTAAATTAACACAACTACTAATTTAACATTAGGTATATAGAGTATTTACTTTTAAAAAATTTCTTAGGGGACTTTATAAAAATAATATATATACATATATATTCGCACAAGGTTTCACATTGAGATGATCATTTTAAGAATATGGGCTGGTTTTTTTGTAGTGTTATTTAATGTCCATGGCTGAATTCGGCATTCATGGTATTCCATTTAATTAAATGTAAATTAGTTTTAATTTTAGTTCGTATGTATAGTATAGTAAAGTAATACAGAACAAAAAACCACCAAAATTCTTTGTATTATTGAAAAGTCAAAATAATTTACAATGACAAATAAGAGGACTAAAATAATGTAAGCTATTAGCGTGACCTCAGCTAAATCATCCGACCCTGCAAGACAATAGTATTTTAAGGATGGTTTACTTATGGCTCGTTTATAGACACACTTGTGCGGAAGTTTATATGAGTCACTAGTATTCTCCTTCCTCACAGCTTTCTCTTTGTCTCTCACAACCCCCTCTCCCTCATCCACTCCAACCCCCACAATGTGGCTGCAGCTGGCACACAGTTCTTTTCCCAGCAAGCAGACAGGGGCACATTTTATTTGCTGCAGGGAGTCTACACATTAAATTGTGGGGTAGCCAGAGTTGTTATTTGCTCCACTGTGTGGAGCACTATCTCAGTGATATTCATTACTCCGTTTAAAATGGTCTTGATACCAAGTGTTTGGAGTTGTTACAGTAGAATTAATAAATTAAAAGTAGACTTTTATAAAGCTGTTACACATTATGTCAGAGAAACTTAACCTTCCTATACCCAAATGTATCACACCAGTACTTGTATATTAAACTTTTGCAACAAATTTTTTTTTCAAATATGTTTTAGAACCTGGCAGCACCTGGTAGACCAATAATTGCTGGCTGCAATTCAGTAACGGAAAGAATTTCAGCTTTCCTCGACTCACACCTTCAACCCTTAGTAAAGAACCTTCCATCACATACCCAGGACACCAATCATTTCATAGATCGACTTTCACAAATATCTGTACCTCTACCCCCGGTAACTATTTTGGTCACCATAGATGTCACCTCTCTCTATACCAACATCCCTCATGCACACGGCCTATCTGCAATAGAGAATTTTCTAAACAAACGCCCAGGCAATACAGTTAGGTTGGGAACACTACTGGGTGGGTATTTAAAGGCATTTAAATATGCAAGCTATGCATATTGTGCAAAAGCAAATAACTCCTGTATATACAAGAGTGACACAGTGAAATTGAATTTGAAAAAGTTTGGATAAAAGTTTTGTATTCACCCTGTGACCATTTGTGTACGGGTTAGGCAGTTAAAATGTTAGTCCTGTCTTTTTTTCTTACATTTTTCCGACTTAGAGTGAGAGGGTGTATTATGATAGAGAATAGGTCTATAAAAGTAAGCCACCTTAGGCTTGCTGATAAGTAATCCTTTTTTGTATTTTGACCAGGTAGTTTTATGGTTTCCTTAATTCTGTGAATTATACATAATCCTTTCCTATCTTTCATGAGCAATAGATAGTCATTTAACCAAAAAAACCTAATGTGTTTAATATTTCTCACTTTAAAAATGTAACAAACCACTATGAGAACAAAACCTAAAGACTGGACACTAAAATATTATGCTGAGTTTAGAAGATCATTGCAAAAGAATAAAAAGTTACAAAGAGGTCTTTTTTCATTGAAATAGGTTTACTAAAGCAATAATTAGTCAGTTTTTTTTAATGATTGTAAAAATTCTACAAATTACAATATTCTTAATATTACACATACTAAAAACTGAAAAAAAAACTGAATAATAATAATAATAATCCTTTTTTTATGTTATCAATATGAACAAAAGATAACAGATAAGTTTTTTTATTTAACTTCATTTTTTCTGGTATTAAAAATTTAATCTTTTCCAGTATTATTAACTTCATCCTTTCCAGTACCATTTACTTCATCTTTTCCAGTATCATTAGCTTCATCTTTTCCAGCATCAATTACTTCATCTTTTCCAGTATCATAAACTTCATCTTTTCCAGCATCAATTACTTCATCTTTTCCAGTATCATTAACTTCATCTTTTCCAGCATCAATTACTTCATCTTTTGCAGTATCATTAACTTCATCTTTTTCAGGATCATTACCTTTAACTTTTTCAGCAGATTTCTTGACTGTTGTGTTAGGTTCTATTTCGATATCAATATCAGAAAGAATCATTGTTTCCGCCACGTCTAATCTAGATTTAAGCTTCGCCAAAACTTTTCCTAAACGTAATATCTCATCATCATGTTTCAATACTTTGCTTTCCATATCTAAAATATAAAATTAAAAAATTGTAAACAACACAAGCTTCACACATTAAGAAACAACAGTAATACAATTTATTATTGAAGACATTTTTTAGTATTCTTATGGTTTCATTGCAATCATTATTTTATTTTATTTGCCATTCAAGTAAAATTATACAAAATAATATATAGGAAATGAAAATGATATTAAATTATATTTATACTGATAATTCCAATATAAAAAAGTGTGACGGAACATACAGACTCAATTAGTCTATAATCATCATTTGGACCTGATTTTCAGCAGAGTACAGCTCTCTACATTTATTACAATCAGAAAAAGCTTATAGTCTAGATGTTTATATTTTAAAATTGAAAAATTACGGTTGATAGAATGATTTTGGTTTTAGGAAGAAAAGTTGTTTTAAGTAAACAATATGTGAAAGATATTCATAGAAAGATAAAGAAGTATAAGGAGAGTTTTATGAAATTCAAAAGACTCCCTAGAGATAGGGATCAAAATCAGTTTATATTTAAGAGAACAAAGATGTCTAGGAGTTTGAATTTAAATAATACCTAAAAAAACCTTAATCACTTTTTTAAGTTATATTAAATTTTCTTACATAACCTAATCTTCTTCAAATTACTCTCCATTATACTTGATACAATTGTCCCACTGGTACTTTAACTGTTGGAAAATTTTGTGCACTTGTCTTCAGTAATGACTGACATCTTGGTCCTTATTTTCCTTTTGACACTATCAATTTTGTCAAATGTGTCTTTACATGCCCCTTTTTATGCATGAAAATAAAAAAAAATTAAACATGGCCAGATTAGTTGTGTAACAAGCATGCGGCAAAGATAGCTCTGTGTGCAGGTGAAGAAACCAGTTCCTTGTCTGTCACTAATAGGATCTTTTTGGACAATCACTGTTGTGCAATTTTCTTAGAACCTCCAAAGATTGATTGATGGTCTGGCCAGGTGGAACAAACTCTGAATGAAATACCCCCTTTAAAAAAGCATTGTTTTGTTGTTCAATTTGACTACTTTTTTAAATGGAGTGTCAGTAACATCTTACATTTGCTTGCTTGTTGCATTCCTTCCGAGCCATATCCTCATTACTAATCTACAGTAATAACATTTGATAGAAAATTCGGATGAGTTTGAAACTGCCTTTCAAAGTATGACATTGTTCAACCAAATGTACAAGGAAATAAATGCCATGGTTCGTCATCTGTTATACAAATGCACACTTTTGAATGATTATATTATTATATGTGTACAAATTTCAATAAATCATTAGTGTAGATATAAAATAAAACTCTAGGGTTTTCTTTTGTCCCAAAGGAGGAGTGTATTATTGAAATTCTTATTATTGACATATACATTTGTTCTTAAATTGTTTTATTAACTATAGGAAATGATAAAACTTCTTATAAGCAGTAGCTTTTTTCTCTTCAGAGTCAGAGCGGGACAATAACTCATTTTTAAAACCTTCATATTCTAAATTAACGCCTCTTAAGGTCTGCCACCAAGTTGCAGCTGAACCTTCTAATTGTTGTGCTAAAATATGGGAATATACTTCCTCAAGTTTGTTTTAATATATAATATACTGCTAGTTTTTTAATAATGCTATAGAATTGTCTATAAAGTTTTTTAGATCTTTTTCTAGTCTTCCATAAAACTTCATTAGGCTTTCCCACACTACCCTTGGGTCCAGATTACCTAGTTTGAAGGTTTTGTTGTTTCCTGGTATTCAAATGAATTAACGTCTACTCTGTGGTCTTGCAGTTCTTGTCGTAGGTATATTCTCAAGTCTGGGTTGTTTCCATTAATACTGAGTCCTCGAGATCCTAATTCCGCCATCAGCATTTTAATTGTCATTTGCTCAAATTTTACATGATTACTATGCTTTGGCAACGCCAAATAACCTCACTAGCTGTTTATTTAACAATTAACAATGTTTTTCCTATTATATCGCCAAGGTTGCCATTTGATATGTAATTAATGATTATAAATAAAAAATCTGTATCATTAACTACAATACATTCTATCTATTAAACCTCCAATTCAACACAACATGGCTATCCTTACATCACAATTCTTCTTCAATTATTTTTTTTTTCAATGCACGGAAGCCAAAACAATTCATACAAAATTTACAATAACTAAACAGCTGATCTAGCTTACTGAAATCAAAAACAGTTTGTTGTAAGTTGATTTGTGAGTATTTAATTCAATACAATACAATACAATAAAAAGGTATTTGCAACATACTTTATTTTCACATTAAAATATTTAAATATTTCATAAAAAGTCCTAAAATGAAAACAATTTTTTTAAAACCTCTATTATTTTGTAATGTTTATTTACGAAGTAGAGGCTTAGCTTCATAAAAGTAACGATTGTTTCTTAACACCTCGGCAAGTAAGCTCTTAGTATTCCCTTAGTTACATATTAATTAATTATAGACAAAAAATATTTTAAAATTTTTTGAAAAATAAACAGATTTGGGTTTGACTAGAAACAAAATTATCGAACAAAATGTTTTAAGGAAAACAACACTAGTTTCATTTTTCTTTCTTGAAATATGAATTTTAAAAGAATTTTTAACCCAAACCATTCATAATTGCTAAAACAAAATGGGCCCTGAAGTTCAGTTAAGACTGAGGTATCTAGTTAGTACCTTCGTGGGCAATTAGCAGAGGAGAATAAATTGTATATTTCATGAAACTTCATTATTACATACAGGTATGTATGTAGAAGATAATTAAACATACACATTTTAAACACTTTCCAAGAATAGTGAACCTTATATTATATTTCTAATTTATTCTATTTAATACAGTTTTGCACTGCAATGATGATAAGTATTTAATTGTAATTGGGTTAATGATCAGTTTTGGTAAAGGTGTATATCGGATGAGTGAGGTTTACCTGTATATATAGGTTCAGCAAGTCGTTAATTAGTTCAGTAATAACATTAAAGTCTTGTTAAACATCATGAATTATAGAATATACATGTTTAAAACAAGACAAATGACTTTTTTCTACAAAATATTTTTTAAATAGATAAATGAAAATATATTCCCATATTTTCATGCTCTCACGATTGAAGGATATAAATTTTTTTAAAGATTTGATAAACATATTGCCAGATATATGAGGATTAATTAAAGTAAAACTCCAATAAACTTACTTCGAGAAAGACCCAGTTTCTGTGCTTGAAAACCTACTACACTCACATTATCAACAACAGTTTCCTGAGAAACCTTCTTGGATGAAGGAGGCTTGGGAGGAGCTATAAAAAAAAGTATTTATTAATATATATTCAGCACTCACAAAATATATTATATAATAATAAAAATAGGAAATATACACCAACACAGAGATAAACACTAATATAAAAGTCCAATATTCTCCATAACTTGAGAGTATCACCATCATCAGTTGGTAAACTTTAAAGATATAATTTGAAGATATAGTTCTGTTGGAATACATTCTTATGTATAAAGAATTTTATTTCTCTTTAAAAATTAAAGTTCTTAAAACCAAATTTTTGATTTGGTTTGAATATTTTGATGTATTAAAAACTAATTTTGTATAACACATTATGTATTTTTAACAAAGTTATTGTGCAGCAATCATTAAAAAACCTGGTGGGTTTTCAAGATAATACCCCCCCCCCAGATTTATCAAAAACTAGGGAAGCAATGGTGTGAAATCATTTATCCTCTTTTTCAGGTAAGAAATTATAAAAAAAAACATCTCTCTTTTCTTTCAATTAACATCCTAAAAGTTTCAGTAGGATGTTATAACATGGAAAAAACTGAAATTCGGCTGATATTCTTGGGCATTGTTTGGATGAAAAATCATGCTGTAAGAATAACACACAAATGAAGCATTTCAAGTTCCATATTTACATAACCCTGTTTACATATTTTACCTGTAAAATCGTGAAGGTTTTTTGTTTGAACAAGAACTATATAGTTAAAATTACTTAATTTTATAGTAATAACACATATTCGGTACACTTGTTTCAGATTTAATACTATCTACTAAATGTGTAACATTGGTTTATCATAAAATTTTATATTTAACCATAGATTACTTTTAAACAAAAAAGCTAAATTGAGTAAGAATGTTTATCAGTTATTTTTGAAATAGTGGACCTATATAGTGGAATTGTGTAAGTTTTGACCCAACACATTATTTGGGGCATTACCACCAGCTGCTTTTGTGTGCAAATTTGAACCAACTGAAGTCACTCAACCTCTACAGGTGTATATTAATATTATTTTAATTAAATTTAAGCCTAAGTATAACAACAAATTAGTTCACATTTTATACTTTCATATTGTTTTAAAGTTCTAATTAATTATTCAATTTATAAACATATTATATCATATTAACTCGTTACCATAAAACAAAACAAACAGAAAATACTAGATATCCTTAATAAACTCATCTTTATTTCTATTAGGAATATTTCTCTATATATAAGTACATTTTTCTACCTTTCCTAACATTACAATATTTTCCTCTGTTGACGCGTTCCGGAATGATTCCATTTTCAAAACCTAGTCTTGATTTAAGTACGGAGTACGATTTAAATTTTGAAAATTGAATCATTCCGAATTGTGTCAACAGAGAAAAATATTGTAATGTTAGGAAAGGCAGAAAAATGTACTCAAATATGTACAAAATACTAGTTTAAGTAAAATCCAAAAAGTTGTTATTTAAATGAATAAACCTTTTCATACTTAAATAATGACAGAAAACATAATTTTACTAGAAAATGAGAACTCACGAGCAATGCTTGCTGCTGTAGCCTGTAAGTTTGCTGTGGCGGCATCAATCTCATCAAAAACTTTAAATATAACATCTAATCTAAAAGAAAAATACATTTTATTATGAGGTTTTAAATAGAAGAAATACAATTTTTAAATTTTAAAAAATATCCAAATAGATTTTAAAAACTGCATTTCTAGCATAGAAGAAAGGAGGAAAATTACTAAATTTTGTAAAAGTGAATGTGAATTTGAGTTTATGTCAAATAATAAAAAATTGTTGTATCCATGCAAAACCAACTTAGGTCATTGTTTTCTCATTCTACTTTCTGAAGGTAGGTAGAAATTAATATTTCACCCCTTTTACTACTTGTTGATTTTTTTTTAAAAATATAGTTACTTTTATCGAAACAAAAATATCAATTTCTGAACAGAATTCTGACCACCATACATTTTAAAATACCTTATTACAATAAAAAACCTAATAGTCACACACAGAAATACCCCAAACTATAACAATAAATTAAAATACCACACAAGACTATACCCATTCAAACCATGTGCACCAATATTAACAGGAATACCAAAAATCCACAAACCCGACACACCAATCAGACCACTAATAAATTTCAAAACAGCACCATCCTACATAATCGCAAAAATACTAGACAAAATAATAAGATCTAAAAATAAAAAAATCAACAACACATACAATATAAAAAATGGATATGACTTAATTAATAAAATAAAAAACATAGAAACAAACAACAACACTAAAATAATAAGTTATGACATAACTAACATGTACCCTAGTATCCCAATAGAAGAAACCATAGAAATAATGAAAAACAAACTAATACACAATAACGAAAAAGAAAACACAATAAATAGTATCATAACTCTAACAAAACACATATGTAACCAAAATTACTTCCAATTTAACAATAAATACTATCAACAAACAACTGGTTACTATCATAACCTATCAGGAGTTTACAAAATTACATGTAACGACTGCAATGCCTTTTACATAGGTAAAACGACCAGATCATTTAAAATAAGATTTGAAGAACATTACAGAGCATTCAAAAATAAAAATACAAAGGTATCAAATGTTGCAGCACACCTAATACCACAAACATGAAATAACAAATTACGAAAATAACCTAACCATACTTGAAATAAATAATAACCCAATAGAATTAAACTCACTAGAAAAATACCACATTTATAAAATCACACACAACAATTTAATGAACCTACAGACCGCATATACAGAAGACATACTATATAAAAACATCATACACACAGATCAAGAGAAAATGTATGTAACGTCAACAAAAACCAACATCACGGACCGAACATCTACACCAGGAAAATATCAGTGATTCGACAATGGTCAAGTGACCGAAAGGTGCCTCATCACAACAAGGTAAAATTATTGCACTTAGTGGTGGAAAAGCACTTAGTGGTGGAAAAAAGTATTTACAATAGTAATATATCAACTTCATATATATATATATATATAGATTTTTTGGACTAGGAGACTGACAGACTTACCTTGGTAAGAGTCCACTCTGTAGTCTTGAAATAGAAACACATAAAAGCTTTTATGTGTTTCTATTTTAAGACTACAGAGTGGACTCTTACCAAGGTAAGTCTGTCAGTCTCCTAGTCCAAAAAATCTAAATAATCCTTACCAACCAAAACTAACATAAATATATATATATATATATATATATATATATATAGGAATTTTTTTGGACTTGATAGGAGACTGACAGACTTACCTAAAGGCAATAGTCCAAAACTGCAATCTCTTGGAAATAAGCACATATAAAACACATATAAAACACTTAATACACTTTTATTTGAAATATTTCGATCAACATGATCTTCAGTCAAGAAAGAGAAAACAAAACTGACTGAAGATCATGTTGATCGAAATATTTCAAATAAAAGTGTATTAAGTGTTTTATATGTGTTTTATATGTGCTTATTTCCAAGAGATTGCAGTTTTGGACTATTGCCTTTAGGTAAGTCTGTCAGTCTCCTATCAAGTCCAAAAAAATTCCTAAATAAGCTTTAAGCTCTACTAGAACTAACCTATATATATATATATATATATATATATATATATATATATATATATATATATATATATATATATATATATATATATAATTTGTATTTATCTGTGTCTGTATTCGTCTTTGTCTGAAGTTGAGACAAACAAGAGACTAGATGTGGTGAATTAATAATTAAACATATCTTTTAAAACACTAGACCTTATTCATCAAAGAAAGTCTTGATAAGGGCAAGTTTCACATATTTACAGATATCAAAATGTTCGAGCATTAAATAGTATCTTGAGTTTAAGATGGAATTAAATAATAATAATTGATTATTAGGTTATCCTGTTTAATTTTTCTTTTTACTTCTTGATCTTACATGGTTTTTCAACTACTTACTTTATTTGATGCCCTTCATATTTTTTTTGCATTTCAAGTCTCAACTTGTTACCCATCAAATTATAAAACTTAGACAAGATCTTTGTAGCAGCTTCTCGAATTTCTGGATAGGGATCATTTAGCAATGTTGACAGTGGAGGGATAAGTGGTGATAGATTAATTCTTGCTGATCCATATCTGTAACAATTTATTAACAGAGTTTCTATATTTGTTGCAACTTTGAAATTGTAACTGTACTTCTTATGTCAAAATCTGTACAATGATTAGATGAAAAATTACTTTAATGCTATTCTCATCCTAATAGCATGACTTACAAACTTTATTCACTTTACTTCCTTGTTTGTAATCAATCTGCATTTGCGAAACGAGAAAATAATTAAGTATTTAAATTATTATAAGTAGAATCAAAAAAGTATAAAAAAGAATTATAATTATTCTCATGTGTTTAGTTATTATCAATTTCACTTTACTTTACAAAAGTCCTGATGTACATTTCAATTATGAAGCAAACATCTTCAAGGAAAACACTACAAGACTAACTACAAGATGAATGAATGCTTTGTAATTGAAATGTACATCAGAACTTGAATAAAAAGTTTTTGTTTAAGAGGTTTTTTATTTATACAGTAAACTCTCTTTATTGCAGCCCTTCACCTATCTGGCCCCTTGTTACTGAAGTGAGATTAAAGAATGTCGTTGATGTGTAGAAGGAAACATATTAAAATTTTTGTTTTTACCGTTAAAGATAAGGTAACCTTTTATTTTGAAGTACTGAAAAGTACATTTATTCTTGTTTTATCATTTCAAGTACAATGCAGGGGTATTTTCCTGTTTTCTTTACTTTTGGGCAACACACATAAATACTGTACACAGTACATTGTGTTTTTAATGAACCCTCCAGTAATCCAATGTTTTCAGTAATCTGGCAGTATCCCAGCCCCATATCTGCTGGATTACTGAGAGTTTTCAGTAATATATATATATATATATATATATATATATATATTCTTGATATTTAACGTTATCCATTGTTTTTCCGTTGCACTGGCTTTATGAAGTTAATGGTGGATAAAATTACTTACAATAGTAATATATTAACTTCATATATATATATATATATATATATATATATATATATATATATATATATATATACATATATATATATAGATTTTTTGGACTAGGAAACTGACAGACTTACCTTGGTAAGAGTCCACTCTGTAGTCTTGAAATAGAAACACATAAAAGCACTTAAACAATGATATATTTCAACCACACAGTGGTCTTTGTCAATCGAAGAGAAAACACAAAAAGAAATATGAGAGAATGAAATAAAAAAAAAACCCAACCAAAACTAACCTAAATATATATATATATATATATATATATATATATATATATATATATATATATATATATATATATATATATATATATATAGGAATATTTTGGACTTGATAGGAGACTGACAGACTTACCTAAAGGCAATAGTCCAAAACTGCAATCTCTTGGAAATAAGCACATATAAAACACTTAATACACTTTTATTTGAAATATTTCGATCAACATGATCTTCTTCAGTCAAGAAAGAGAAAATCGGTTTTTCTCTTTCTTGACTGAAGAAGATCATGTTGATCGAAATATTTCAAATAAAAGTGTATTAAGTGTTTTATATGTGCTTATTTCCAAGAGATTGCAGTTTTGGACTATTGCCTTTAGGTAAGTCTGTCAGTCTCCTATCAAGTCCAAAATATTCCTAAATAAGCTTTAAGCTCTACTAGAACTAACCTATATATATATATATATATATATATATATATATATATATATATATATATATATATATATATATAAAGAATTAAGTCAAAATACAAATACAAGAATTATAATTGAATTTACAATTCAATTATAATTCTTGTATTTTTATTTTGACTTAGTTCTTTATTAATACACAAGAATACATATTGTGATATTTATTATTATATATATATATATATATATATATATATATATATATATATATATCTTTAAAATCTGTAATAATCTAATGATTTACATTTCAAAAATTTAAGCAATAAAATGTCATAAAAAAATTATTCTTAAGAAATAATTCTAAATATTATTATTTTTGAAAATGTAAGAGTAGTTAAAAAAAAAATACTTACTCTTCTAATGCAGCAATTACTAATTTCAAGACCTCATGTCTAGTAATTCTGTTTTTATGGGTAAAATATGGTAAAAGTTTTTCAAACATATAGTTTGGAAACATAAGATTTTTTGTCCAAAGTTTCCTTAAAAAAATTTGGTTTTCTTGCCTCAAAAACTCCTTGGCATTGCCTGAAAAAAGTTCAATATTTCAAGAAAGTTATAACATCATAATCAGTTCTTCATACATAGTTATTTAAGTAGCCAAATGGAAACTATTAACTTACTTGCTGACACGTTTCGAAACAGTTGTTTCATTGACGAAACTAACTCACTACTGATAGCATTCGTTCAAGGTTGCAAGCGTTTGATTTATGAATATGGAATAAGCAGGTTGTACACTATGTAATGGAAAAGGGTGTTCAATTCAAAGTTTGTGTATGGTCGTTTATATGTTGTGTAATGTTTGTTTATTACAAATTAGTCTCTAATTGTTAGTTTCTTACTATGATATAGTATGTGAAATATATTGTAATCAGTTTGGGCGATTGTATAAGTGTTTTGTGTATGTGTTCTTTGTATCTAGTGTTAAATGGTCTACTAGTTTGGAATATGTAGTAGCTGAAAAAGTCATTACATGTTATTTTGTATATACCAGATTGACTGTATTTGTCTGTTTGTTGCGCTAAAAGGGTTGTATGTTTTTGTTGTTTTGAATTGTATTTCGTAATTAAGTTATCTGAATGTGGGACCGATTTTGTGTATGTGTTTGTTGTGGTAAGTGATGGAAAAGTATTTATTTATTATTTTTTTTTTTGTGTGACTGATGGTGTTGTTTATGTTTCATTTTCTTGTTCTTGACTATGTATGTTCATAGCACTTTTATTGCATTGGGTTCTTAATCATAATCTTTTTGTTGAACAGGTAAATTGATTAAGTGGTGAAACATATGGTTAGAAACAGCGTGTTTGAGTTCTGTGTGGGGGATTTGATCTGGTTCTGGTTTCACGATCTTGGTTAATTCGTCTAGAAGATTTTTAATTTGGGTTTGAAAATTAAGTATAGTGTCTAAATGGACATCGGTTATGTTGTTTTCAGTCAGGACTTCAATTACTTTACTATCATTGTCTTGTTTGTGCAATATTGGTATAAAATTACCTTCATCTCCTTAAAAATTTAGGTTGTTGGATTTTTTTGACGTATTTAAGGGTTGTGGGTTCATTAGTTGTGCTTGGTTTAGTGTTTATGATGGGCATTTTATGTTTAATGTCTTGTCTAATGTATTAATGATGAGTGGGTTCTGTGTTTTATATTGATGTTTCTGTGTCCAAAAGTATATTTGACATTTGTCATTTATTGGTGGTCTTTTTTTTGGGGGGTTCAAGTTGTACTCATGTCTTTTGTTTAACAGTGTTATTTTGTTTATATTAAATTCTTTGTTTGTGCTGTTTATTGTGTGTGTGTGTGAAACTGGTGATTGGTGTAGAAAGTAATATTGTTTTGAGTTGATAGGCTATAAAGTTTTAGATTTTGTCTGATAACTTTTGTTGTTAGTGTATATTTTATCGGTGTATTTCATTATTTTTGTATTTGGTGTGATGTAATATTGTAGTGAAAGTTTAGTATAGTCTGTATAGGGTGTGGTTGAACTCATCTTTTTATCACATAATTGTTTGATATTATTTTTAGTAAATATGTTTGGCCTGTATTATTATATTTAGGGGGCTAGTGTTTTGGTTTTTTATTGTTATTTTGGAGTTAGGTTTTGTTTGAGGCAATGTGAGTTGAAGGAATATGAAGGGAAGTCTTTGTCTAAACTATATTTGTAGTTTTATCCATCGGTAGAGGTTCATTACTGATGACTGTTGGTTGCTATTAAAGTTACTTGTAATAATCTTGGATTCACTGAATAAATTGTATGTAATTATTTGAATAACTAAATGAAAACCATCAACTTACCTGCTGATGTGTTTTGAAACAATTCATTGACGAAGCTCACCTATTACTGGGAGAGATCGCCCAAGGCTGCATGCATATGATTTATGGGTGCAAAGGGGTGTGGGAGTGGCAGGTAGTGCGTTATGTACTGGAAAATGGTGTAAGATTCAAAGTGTGTGTGTGTTGTTTAAGGATATATTGTTGTGTCATATATGCATATTTTAAAATTTTCTGTAGTAGTTGGTTTTTTTACTAGGATTTAGTATGTAGAATATTTCTTTAATTAATCTGGTTGTTTGTGTGTGTATGTGTGTTGGGTGCTTTGTATACGTGTTGCGTAGTTGAATTTAAAATTTATGTTGTTGATGTGTTCTTCGTATCTTGTGTTAAATTATCACAAAACACACTCATTCCCCAACTAATCAACCACAACCTAGCATCGTTACATAACCAAACACATAGACAAACGTATTAGAGAGAGCATAAACTTCAACAACCTCATGACCTTATGCAATAACATTGACCTAGTCTACAAAATTAAAGACAGCAATAAGCCATATAATTTCACCATAGCGACAATCAACATAAAAACCTACACACTAATGTAACTATTGAACCAACACATTAAATGCTAGAAAACATGCAGACAATAAACAAAACATCACAAAAACTCTTTCATGGAATCATCACACTCGCCAAACCCATCACAATACAAAATTACTTCACATATTATCACAAATTCTATACACAAAACTATAGCCTGCCATTGGATTCCTCCATCTCAGATATCGTGGCTGAAATATTCCTCCATTACATTGAACAACAGTACATCCAACAGAATAACAAACAAAAAACTATATATTACGACAGATATGCATGTGACATCTCAATATTATACAATGATAACAAACAACAACTCAAACCACTACACTCTTACATTAACACCATACACCAAAAACCTAAGATTCACCCTTGAATTAGAAGACACTAATAAAATAGGTACCTTTTTTGGACCTTACAATGACCAAACACAATTTCAAAATATACAGGAAACCAACAATCACATATATCATCACACATAACACATCTAATCGCCCTACAAAACACAAACACGCTGCTTTTAACCATATGTTACAACACTTAATCAATACAGATTTACAACAAGAAGACTATGACGAAAAACATGATACAATAAAATACATTCCCTAAAAGAACAGCTATGATCAAACACTTATAGATAACATTCTCAAGAAAATAAACATTATCAACCTTATCAGCTACACATAAAGAAAATAATAAACAGACCTACATCACTTACACCAACAAACATAAGCATAAAATTGCTTCCATCTTCCGAAAACTCAACTACCAAATATCATACAAAACAACAAACGCTTTGAAAAAAAATACAACCCTTTCAACAACAAACAAATAAATACAATCTATTCGGTATATACAAAATAACTGCCCTAATTTTTACACTGGTGAAACCTAAGATCATTTGACACAAGATACAATAAACACTTGAAAGAACATTAGCCTAAAAAACAAAAAGGCTGATATTTCCATAGCATTTTCAACTATAGCATAGATCATGATGAATTTTAGCATTCTATGGTGATGTTTTAGCACAACCATCATTGAGAATAATGTCAAACTCCCCACAATCAAAAATATAAAATAAACAAAAAATTAAAATTCTAAAGAGATATAATATATTAAAACAAATATATATATATATATATATATATATATATATATATATATATATATATATATATACATTTGAAAAAGATTTTATCTAACTTTCCCTTAAATTGTTATATACTCACCTCCACAACTACTTAACATTGCGTCATTGGATTGTGCCACTGGATAGTTCTTTCTGTAGAGTGGGATATTAAAATATTACTGTACACAACATCATAACTATTTATGTTTGCTTTTACTGTTACAATTAGTTGAAATTTCGTTTCTTCTAAGTTTTCTTGATTTTAGGGAAACAAAAAACATCATTAAGGGGCTAAATCTGTTGGTTCAAGATATGCATGTTGTGCTTAGCTAAAAACGCAGTCAATTTTCATTACTTAGATACTACTCTGGTGATCAAATGAAGATCATTTTGATCAAAGTAACACATTTTTTTATTTTCAGCATGAGTTTAGCTGGAAGTGATTGATTAGAGAGTGCTTGATCATTTAAGTCTTTGAAGTTATTTTAAACAAATCAAATATTGCATATACTATAAATCTTTATGTTTTAAAACTTAATATTTCACCCTGTTTGAAATTGTTAATTCAATATTTTATTTTTGTTAACAATTTCAAGATGTTCCCATAATAATATTTAATCCTTAATAACAAAATTAATAACAAAAAGACTTCAAATATCATTCTAGGAGTATTTATAAAAAAATTATAGTATGTATAGTATTGTGCAAGGAAATGTAATTCTTACTCAAAGAAAGGTTACTTACTCAAATTGTCATAAACAAAGGGCAACAAATGTGTTAAATGTGGCCGAAAGTCCGTTCCCATACGATCAAGGAAACAGTTTAAGATTTTCATCGCAACTTCAGAAACCTAAAACAAATATAGTTTTGATTATTGAAATTTTAAAAAGGTATTCATTGTATTAGCTCAATTTATAACACACACAGAAAGATATGGAGTTACAAATAAAATAAAAAAACCTCACATCATAAGTATGTTTGATATTAGGTATGTTATAAAAATCTTTATAATTGTTAATATAATATATGTTAAACTCTAAATGTTACAACATAATGATAAAATCGTTTGAAGATGTCATCATAGTTGATAAAATTTATACACACATACACAAACACACACATACACACACAGATACACACACACACACACATATATATATATGTGTGTGTGTGTGTGTGTGTGAGTGTATTTTAAGTTAGGTATTTTATATATATGTATATAAAGAACAGTCAAAATACAAATACAAGAATTATAATTGAATTTACAATTCAAAGCTTTTCGTTGGCTAACAGTACCAATATCATCAGGAATATTAAACAATTAAAATTAATTAACATCCTGATGATGTTGGTACTGTTAGCCAACGAAAAGCTTTGAATTGTAAAGTCAATTATAATTCTTGTATTTGTATTTTGACTTATGTTCTTTATTAATACACAAGAATACATATTGCGATATATATATATATATATATATATATATATATATATAATACCATATGGTTTTTTGAGGTGTTATAATTTATATTATTTTAAACATTACATGTATACTCCAGTGCTGTAATTATGAAAAGTTCAATATGTTAAGTAGATTCAATATATGATTGATGATTTTTTTTTATTAAAGTTTGTTTACCAACAATGAAATAGTTTTAAATTTACCCTGGGACTGCAGCTCTTCAGCCATGGTATAATTTCACCAATAAACAATCTTAGATCTGAACACGCCAGCGGGTTACTTTCAACCTTTATATATGCTAGAATTTCAGTTCCAGTGGTTAACATCTTTTTATTGTCTAAATTTGACAAGCCTCTTTCATAAATTTCATCCAATTTATTTTTTGTTTCTGGTACTTTATTATCTATTTCTGTCATGTTGATTTACTTGTATTACAAACTCACAATCCTATAAAATAATTATACCAAATCCTCAATTTTCTATTGAGCTCTTATTATTGTTTATGCTACAAATACTTCCCAATCCTGAAACACAAAAATATGAAAATTATTCTTTAATATTTGATTATTTATCTGTAATTTAAAACTGATTCAAGAAAACAACTAATGTTAAAGATCTGCTAGGATTTGTTATATTTTCCATTGATGGAAGTTCACACAAACTTTTGACATTATAAACTTTCTATAATATGTTGTTATGTGATTATTCCTTTTATGAAAAGTGTTAAGAAATTAGTAATATATAACAATATAGTGAACCCAAATTTAGATGTTAAATTAATGCAACCAGAAAACATAAATATAATGGGTTTTTTGGGTTGAGAAGGATCATGACTTTTAAAATATTTCCTATTTTGCACATTTAAATATTGAATTTCTACAAAGACCTAACATTATAATTTTCAAAATAAAATCAAGTTACAGCGAATTAAAAAGCCAGAGCTTTTAGAAAGTTTGCTAAGCTTTCATAAAGTAATGGCAAATACTATTTATACTTGAAATTAACATTTTTGGTAAATAAAACTAATTGAATTTTTTCAAATATGCAATTTTAATTGAACTTCTCCCACCGTAAACAAGTTTTTTTTTTAATCTTGAGACCTTTTAAAAATATACACTGAAAAAAGAATAAACGAATATTTTTTTTTTTTAAATTGCTTTTGTGTAACATTCATCTGTGCAACCCTCCTCATATTGTTACATCTCCAAACATTATCTGTCATCTTAAAGAATGCTTTTGTCATTAGTCATTATAATTACAAATTGGTACTATAAATGTTGTATCGTCTCCTATTTATACTTACCCAATTTATTCAATAATAAATTTAAACACTCAATATTATGTCTTTTTAAATGTAAACTTATCCTATCTGCTTAGCTGTGAACAAAAAGTTAACCAAAAACTTCCAAACGTTTTTGCTGAGTCAACATGTTGCAAGAGGAGAAAATATATTTCAGATGAAGTAGTTATTTGAATTTCTTGGTAACTTCAGTAATGTAATCTCCTATGGGAAAATTACTAGGTTTCTAACTAACAATTTATAGATGTCAAAAGAGTGATAAAAGAGTTTAATAAATTTCTTTCACTATAAACAATTTTTTTTAAATCTTAAAACTTCGTAAGAAATATACCCTGAAAAAATTAAGTAATAATTTTTTAAAATAGCTATTGTGTAACATTTAATTGTGCGCAAGTTCTCTTATGTTGTTACATCTTCAAACATTACAGACAAAAGGTAAGTAATCTTAATCATTGTTACCATTCTTAAATTTAGCATAGGCAATCCCAGAAATTAATAACCAGACTAGCAAATAAAACACTTTTTCTATTACCAATATGGTATTATCCATACCTGTGTCTATTTCTAGGTTCACATATTGTAAACCTATTTTAGCTTTGATCTATTTTAACTGAATAGTGATTTTATTTAAAACTTTCCACTAACCTTAATATAACCTCATATTTTTTTAAAAATAATTGAACGTGGCAGGTAATTATTTTTCCCCTCCATCACACAATTGCTTCTCAATCACACATTTTATAACAGTGTCATGCAGAGGTTTACTTTTTAACACAGTGAATTTATGAATGTGTGAACTCGTATTACTCATCAATCTAAGTAATATTATGTCATATTATCTTTAACTTTCCAAATATTAATCCTATCCCATTCTCCCTCTCTTATTTCCTAAACTTTCTTCCTTCCCTCTTCTTTAAGATTTCTTCAATCCATTGCATTTGAATTGCAATTTATTGTATTCATATACCTTGTTCACTGATTTTCTCTTTTATATTTGCTTAGTACAGAACCTTGAATTTTCTACCTGTGTCCACCATGACTCAGCTGGAAGCAGGAAACACATTTGAACAACTGACAACGTTATTGTGCAGCTTCAATGCCTACCTAAGGCGTACAATATTACACCACATTTCTTTCTTTGCTCTGTCATATGCGCCCTCACAAACGTTGACTAACTCTAAAACCTCATGTGACTTCTATGACATTACTCAGAATGCCTTGCCATTTTTAGTTTTACCGCTTTCGTTGATGTTTGATAAGTTGTGCACGTAACTACACTATCTCCTGGTTTTCACCACTTCTTGGGATCACACAATTACTCACCTTTCATCGACTTACTTCTTTTATGTATGTGTAGAATATATATGTTAGCATTTATTAGGCCTTACTCAATCAAATTTTTTTCATGTATGTAATTTGTTTTGGATAGGGTGTTTTGAGGTGTTGTGGATAAGTGTGTCTGTCGTTACAGGTTTCCTGTAAATGTTGAAGCTGTGATTTTGTGTGTGGCTTTTTGTTATGATTAGGTATAGGAAGTTTAGGGATCGGTTGGTATTTTTATACAAAAATAAAGACTTTCTAAATTATGGTTTATACCAACTCCACTTGAATCTCGCAAACACGATTGGATATGAAATCGCATTACAATTGGTAACAGACACTAATAATTGGGCCACTAATAAAATAATAAACATCAAAAATAAACATAAGAAAAATATTAATCAACTAATTTGTAAAACAAAATACACAACATACAACAGATCAAACGTCATAAATAAAATAAAAGACACAAAAATACCACACAATTCAACACTACTATCACTCGATATAACAAATATTTACACCAACATACCCATTTCCGAAACGCTCAACATCCTAGAAACCCAATTCATATAGAACAACATACCTAAATCCCATGTTACTGAAATTATAAATATCCTCCAAACCATCACCAAACAAATTTATTTCCCCATAACTCAAACTTTTATTCGCAGCCAGGTGGCCTACCCATGTGAAATCCAATCAGTAGCGTCTTAAGTGAAATTTTTCTACAACACATAGAAAACACCAAGATACTCACAACCAATACACTTGCACGCAAAATCATATACTGGCACAGATACGTCGATATCATAACACTATACAGAGGCAACTCTCGTCAATGCGAAAAACTCTTCACCTACAATAATAAAATAAACTCAAAACTCCACGTCACTTCAGAGATTGAAACCAACCAATCCCTAAACTTCCTTGACCTAACCATAACAAAAAGAAACACAAAAAAACACAGCTTCAACATTTACAGGAAACCCATAGTGACAGACACACACTTATTCACAACACCTCAAACCATCCTATCCAAAACAAACACGCTGCCTTAAGATCCTTGCTCCAAAGACTTAATGAAGACCACAGAAAACAAACAAAGAACTAGACACAATTAAATATTTAGCATACACAAAAGGAAACAACACCACAACAATAGACAAACTATGGTACAATATACAAAAAAAAACTAAAATTAACACTACAGACAAGGAAAACAAATATATCACATTACCATACATAAACAAAACAACAAACAAAATAGCTCGTAAATTAAAAAAAAAAAAATAGGATCAAAATAGTATACAAAACAAATAACAAGTTACAATACAAAATACAACACAACACCAACAATAAAGATAAACTACAAGCACTAGGCATATACAAACTAAACTGCGACAAAAGTAACAAATTCTACATTGAACAAACAGGTCAGCTTTAAACAAAGAGTCGAGGAACACAAACAGAACACCAAGTTAACATTTTACAATCACATAAAAAAAACAGGACACAAATACACAGACATTTACCATAACCTTGAAATCCTACTCATCAACAAAAAAGGACAACATCTCAAAACACTAGAAAAATAAGAAATTTACAGACACAAAAACACAAAGTACAAACATATTAAACGAACAAACACAATACATAATCTTGATACTATCGAAAACCTGCCTTTAAAACCGTCACCGCTTGACCCGACATCTCCAAGCAGAAGACACTGATGAAGACTGCCACATAGCAATTGAAAATGTTGTCTCAGTAAGTTTTATCAAATTTACAAAATTTAAAGTTCAGATAGTCATAAACTATTGTTCAAGTGATTAATATAAATAGAAGACGATACAACATTTATAGTACCAATTTGTTAATTATAATGACAAAAACATTCTATAAGATGACAAAAATAGATGTAAAACTATTTATTTATCCTGATACGTACATGAAAAAAAAATTGATTGAGTAAGATCTCATACATGCTAACATATATATTCTACACATACATAAAAGAAATTAGACGATGAAAGGTGAGTAATTGTGTGATCCTGAGAAATGGTGAAAACCAGGAGATAGTCTAGTTATGTGCACAACTTATCCAACATCAACAAGAGCGGAAAAACTAAAAATAGCAAGACATTCTGAGTAATGTCGTAGAAGTCACACGAGGCTTTAGATTTAGTCCACGTTTGAGAGGCAGCATATGACATAGAGCAAAGAAAGAATTGTGTTGTAATAATGTAGGCCTTAGATGGGCATTGATGATGCACGATAACGTCAGTTGTTGGTGGACACAGGTAGAAAATTTAAGGTTCCCTACTGAGCAAATATAAAAGAGAAAATCAGTGAACAAGGTATATGAATACAATAAATTGCAATTCAAATGCAATGGATTGAAGAAATCTTAAAGAAGAGGGAAGGAAGAAAGTTTAGGAAATAAGAGAGGGAGAATGGGATAGGATTAATATTTGGAAAGTTAAAGATAATATGACATAATATCACTTAGGTTGATAAGTAATATGTGTTCACACATTCATAAATTCACTGTGTTAAAAAATAAACCTCTGCATGACACTGTTATAAATTGTGTGATTGAGAAGCAATTGTGTGATGAAGGGAAAAAATAATTACCTGCCACATTGAATTTATTTTAAAAAAATATGAGGTTATATTAAGGTTAGTATGAAGTTTTAAATAAAATCACCATTCAGTTAAAATAGATCAAAGCTAAAATAGGTAAATAATATGTGAACCTAGAAATAGACACAGGTATGAATATATTGGTAATAGAAAGAGTGTTTTATTTGCTAGTCTGGTTATTAATTTCTGGGATTGCCTATGCTAAATTTAGGAATGGTAACAATGGTAAAGATTTCGTACCTTTTGTCTACCCAGGTTAATATTGTATTACCCAAATGATAAAGCTTAAAATTAAAATAACTAATACTAATGTAAACTATTACTTAATAATATATATGATCATGGTACTACATATTTAACCTAGTTTAACCTAAACACAAATTTTAGAAACTAATTTCAGTTATACTAGAGTAAAACTAAACACTAACTACATTATTAGTACAAACTAATTTTATGTAAGAAGGCAATTAAATGGTTGATAGTTGTGGCATCATCTCTGAAAACCACCTTTAAACTTCGTCGAAGATCGTAAATACATACGTATTTAAATAATAATATTAAATTATATATTTAATAAATAGATACGTATAAATACATATCTGTCAACTCATCACACCCAATCAAAATAAGCTTGACTGTTATGGTACCTCCACAAAACTGGCATAGTGGAGGATAGTTGTGTTGCATCAACTATCTATGCGTTAACATAGAGTGACCGATGCGAAGACGAGTAACCACCACTTCTTTCCTATGATCCAAAAAAACAGATTACCTCCATGGTTGGATAATATTGTTGATGTCCTTCAGCTTGTTTCCATTTATATTTTGCCATTCTTCATTCCAAGCAAGGAATAGTGTATTTTTAACGTTCCATACAAAATCTGATGCCAGCCACATACTAGTAGCGAATTTTGCACCTTCATCTGCTTTAGTGTTTCTGATTATTCCACAGTGACCCGGCACTCAGAGAAATAACACCTCGACACCCCGTAATTGGAGCCTGTGTATTGAGCAGAGGATGTCCTCAACTAAAAAGTTCTTAGTGCTCATTACCTGAATAGCCTGGAAAACACTTTTGGAATCGGAACACACAAGATAATTAGATGTTACAGACAGAATAGATCTTGGGGATTGGAAAATAGCATAAAGTTCTGCAGTGAAAAGGGCAATCCGTAGGAGTAGGTTTGTCCTTCTATATAATCTGCACATCCTATCCCATTGTCCAGTTTTGAACCATCTGTAAAAATAATCACATTAAATTGGTGAGTTCAATGAATCTGGAAGAACTCCTGACAATAAGTAACATCGGGAGTATTGTGTTTTAGGTATCTGAACAATGAGAAGTCAAAATTTAGCAATTTTACTGTCCATGGAGTGATGTAGTAAAATGATCATTCTAGTAAAGGTGGTAGTTCCAAATTCAAGTTTTAAAAAAATTGTAACGTTCTTATGCCGAAGGGCATAGTCGAACGTTAATGCATATCACAACGATCTTCAAGGGAGTTATTGAAAACTGTTTTGAATGCCGGATGGTTTGGTTTGCTTCGAAGACTGGTGTAATACGATATTTGAACCATTTGTTGTTGCATTGAAATAGATGATTTCCCAGCCTCAACGAGAAGACTGGAGATTGAGTTTGATCTAAAAGCATCAGTAGCAAGTCGAAGTCCAAAGTGATATACTGAATCAAGGAGTTTTAGAACTGTAGGTCAAGCAGATGAATAGGTTATACAACCGTAATCTATGCACGATCTTACAACGGCGCGAAAGAAACATACATTGTCTGCTACCCAATTAGTACCACTGGTATTTATTTCCTATAGCCACGTGTACGAATTTAGCAAAAAGATTATACTGGTCGACGCAGAGAGCCATCAGGGATACGAAAAAAATTATTTCAACTCTCGCTCACGCCCCAAAAATTAACAATTTTCGAAAATGTTACTTTCCCCCACCCCCTCCACAGCACACATAAAACAGTACTAATTCAACGTATTGACTATACTTTTTAGATGTATAGTAAGTCACAAAATGCCTCGAAATGTAGTTAAATTTGCTGTTGACCCCCAAAAATTATTAAATTACAACAAAATCAACTTCAACAAAGCACTGTTAGCCGGAATCACAAACTTTATAGAATTGTAAAACTCGGGCATACATCTTGTTTTAGCGACAGTAAGTCGCAAAATTGTTCAAAATGACGAAATAAACACTTATAGACACTATTCCACACACAAAACAGAAAATATTACATTTAATACTTACAGATCTTTTACTTCTAAGCGTCACTCAATTGTAGAACTTACCGCCTAAATCAGAGTGAAGTCAATTACGTGGCAAGTGCCAACCTCTGGAAACGTAAATTATTACTTTATGTAATGTAGCTACAGGGCAATACCACTTGGTTACTAGATCTGTATTTCTTGACCAATGAGGAAATTGTTTTGTGCGCATGTGCAGTATCATCACAAACGGAAAGTAACGAATACTAACTTGCATTATATCGAAAATAATTTTGGAAATCTCACTTCGGTATATCGAAAACCAAAATAACATATCAATATACCAGATGGAAGGGTAACGCGTGATATAGTTAAACATCACGTACATGTGACTTTAACATCAGACTGCCATACATTATCAGCATTATTTATAAAATATTTTTTTATAGGGTGAACTTAATTCGTATTATTGGAGCCAGTGAAATATATCGAGAAGTTTCATTTGCTTTCACATACCAAGCGTTAATAGAGCAATTGTTGAAAAAATTATATTTTTTATAAGCTAGTATTGAAAAAAATTATATTAAATGTTAAAAATTGAAAATTTGCTTCTGACATGCCAAAAATATTCAGAAACGGCTTTGGAACCTATATATACCAAAAATATTATCAAATTCTTATATTATCTGCAAAGATTATTTGGATTAAGACTGTGTCAATTAGATTTGTTTTGAATTTACTTGTCATTTTAGACTCTAAACACAAAATAATGTATTGTAAATTAACACCCTTGTTATTTTAACCCATATTTGATGTGAACATTAATTATAATAATTTTTATTTTTTAGCACAAAAGTGAATTTATATATTATAGTTTTTATTTCATTTGAGAGATATTGAGACAATAAAATTTTCTCCCTATTAATGATCACTTACATATCATTTTAACTTTGAAAAATCACTACTTACTGATATAACTCTGCTGTAAGTTAGTGGTTTTTTGCCAAGTTAATTGATAAAGGAGTTGTTATGAAAAATGACTTTCCTCATACCTCCTGAAAATCAAGACCAATAATAATCTATAGATGTATTTGAATATTTATCAATGTTATTTCCTTCTTGTTAAGCCTCTGCAAAAGATGTTCACACATCCCTGAGGGGTTGGAACCACCATCAGTCCAATCTATATCCAATATTATATTTTTTGTAATTCAAACAAAATCCTTATTACAATACTTTTCTTCAGTAGTTTGATTATTAATACATAAATTAATAATTTTAGAAAATAAAAAAATATCTGTTTTGGATATAGAATGTATTATGTATGACCTACCACGCATTAAGAGGCTATTTGCAATTTTGAAACACAAATGCTTATTTTCAATTCTACATTTAAAATATATTACTTTATATAAAATCTTGATTTCATACTGAATAATGTAATTATAAAAATACCTTTTAAATTATATACTCATATACATTGCAAATAGCATTTTTAACAAGAAACTCACATTATTATTCTGGTAGTATTATTATTATCTGCAGGGGCTTAGAAATGCCATCTCTTTTCCAATTTGGGGGGGGGGGATGTATCGATGATAATTGAACTCTGCAAAATGTTTGAAAAAGAATACCTTAATAATTAAAAACTAATTTTGGAAGTATACACTAATATACATTGCAAATAGCATTTTAAACAAGAAACTGAAATGTTTAGAGTTACTCACATTATTATTTTGAATGGTATGATCTGCAGGTGCTTGAAAATGACATCTCTTTTCCAATTTGGAGGGGGACGATGACAATTGAACTCTGCAAAATGTTTAAAAATGAATAACTCAATCATTTTAATTCGTATACATTGCAAATAGCATTTTTACCAAGCAACTGAAATGTTTAGAGTGACTCACATTATTATTTTGAAAGGTATGATCTGCAGTGGCTTGGAAATACCATGTCTTCCCCAATTTGGAGGGAGGAGGGGGACAATGAGAAATGAACTCCGGAAAATGTTTAAGAAGGAGTGAATCAATAATTGAAAAATTATTTTGAAAATATACACTAATATACATTGCAAATAACATTCTTAACAAGAAAATTAAATGTTTAGAGTTGATCACATTAGTATTTGGGAGGATATAAATCTGCAGCTGCTTTATAAAGGTAGTGCAGTCTACGTTTATTTTCAGAATATCATCGTTTAAATTAAATTGAAATTAGGCTAAATATTGAGCAAAATAGTCCTTTCGGATTCCAAATTGTGGAATTGTTCCTCGACACTCTTTTCAAGCATGTTCTACTGTGCTTGTGTGGGCCCCTATACTGGGATCGATAAAAATAAGAGAGTGATTGACTGTGAAATGCCTATAACCCTCATTGTTTAGAGTCTATATGATTTACAGCAGTCTGATACTATAGTCGTTCCAGGCAGGATCCATTCTTTTATAATGGCCAGGAGGGTCTCGGCTGTCCTATTTTATCTATTTACCTGTTTTAGCTTTGATCTATTTTAACTGAATGGTGATTTTATTTAAAAGTTTATTCTAAACCTAATATAACCTCATATTTTATTATATTAATTCAACGTGGCAAGTTAATATTTTTTCTCTCCCATCACACATCTTATAACAGTGTCATGCAGAGGTTTACTTTCTAACACAGTGAATTTATGAATGTGTCAACTCATATTACTTGTCAACCTAAGTGTTATTATGTCATATTATCTTTAACTTTCCAAATAATAATCCTACCCCATTCTCCCTCTCTTATTTCCTAAACTTTCCTCCTTTCCTTTAAAATTTCTTCAAATCATTGCATCTGAATTGCAATTCATTGCATTCATAAACTTTGTTCTCTGATTTTCTGTTTTATATTTGTTTAGTACAGAACATGCCAACATAATTACACCACAATTCTTTCTCTGCTCTATGTCATACGCGGCTTTTCAAATGTTGACTAAATCTAAAGCCTCATGTGACTTCTATGACATTACTCAGAATGCCTTGCTACTTTAGGTTTTTACCACTTTTATTGATGTTGGATAAGTTGTGCACGTAACTACACTATCTCCTGGTTTTCACCACTTCTCGGGGTCACACAATTACTCTGCCTTCATCGTCTAACTTCCTTATGTATGAGTAGAATATATATATATATATATTAGTATGTATGAGATCTTATTCGTTCTAATTTTTTTTCATATACTTAATTTTAACAATAGTTTTAATAGTAAATTTGAGTTTATGACCTTAACACAATAAAACCTTAACTAGCCTAACGGAAAATATTAGCATGTACTCTCGTTTTTTATAAATGTTACAATTCTTTGTAACTACAAGTGAACTGCACTTTATTTTTAAGTGTTTATCGAACATTTATGTAGCCTAAGTACATGACCAAATTAGAACTGCATGGACATTGGAATGAGCACGGTTTCATTGATTCAATTACAATACATCTCTGTATGGTATGAATATATTATCATTAAACATAAGTTATACAGTGTAATTGATTAGTGACTTTATTTAGTTCATTACCTTTAGCAATATACTCATATCTAAATTTTCAGGCTCATATCTTGTTTCATATCTCTAGGCAGCTCACAAATCTGCCCTTTTAAATCTATCTGCATGATCTATTAGGGAATTAAATAATAATCCAATCCCACTCAGTTCATCCATATTGTGGCTGGATGCCACAATATTGTTTTTCTATGTATTCATATCTTTCTGCTTTCCTCTTACTTCTCTTTCTTCTCTCTTCCAATATTTGGTTGCTTTTTTTTCATCTATTTCATCTCCTTGCTTTTCTCCTTTCTTCTGTTCTATTATTATTTTTTATTTTTTGCTTCATGTATTGTACTCTAAAATTTCTTCAAGTTTTGAGTCCCCATTTGCCAATTGTTGTTCTATTTTAAAATTACTGCTTTTTCACATTCCTAATGTCAAAAGTTGTCTTTTAGCAGATTATTGAGCTTTCTAGCCAGCATTAAGATATTGGCATCTATCAATTGCCACTAGTTAATTTTTCCACTAGCAGTTAATAACATTTGTTCTTTTGGCTACTTTATTTCATTCCACATTTTATTTTGTTTATTTATTTTTTCAGGCTTAATCACAGCAAACATTTCCCAAAAATGCAAATGTACAATACTTAATGTTTTAAATTTAAAAAAACGTCTTAGCCACAAAAACCTTCCATTTGAAACCTATTTATGGATTCAGATAAAAAGTTTTATTGGTTAAGAGGTTTTATTTATTTAAAATTAAAAAAATACACCACATTTGCTCCAAGTTGTTATTACAATATTTATGTTTATTACATAACACTAAGTCTATTGCTTACTTGTATCACTCTTTTGACATCTATAAATTGTTAGTTAGAAACCTATTAATTTTCCTATAGTAGATCACAATACTGAAGTTACCAAGAAATTCAAATAACTACTTCATCTGAAATATATTTTCTCCTCTTGCAACATGTTGACTCAGCAAAAACGTTTGGAAGTTTTTGGTTAACTTTTTGTTCACAGCTAAGCAGATAGGATAAGTTTACATTTAAAAAGACATAATATTGAGTGTTTAAATTTATTATTGAATAAATTGGGTATGTATAAATAGGAGACGATACAACATTTATAGTACCAATTTGTAATTATAATGACTAATGACAAAAGCATTCTTTAAGATGACAGATAATGTTTGGAGATGTAACAATATGAGGGGGGTTGCACAAATGAATGTTACACAAAAGCAATTTTTAAAAAAATATTCGTTTATTCTTTTTTCAGTGTATATTTTTAAAAGGTCTCAAGATTTAAAAAAAACTTGTTTACGGTGGGAGAAGTTCAATTAAAATTGCATATTTGAAAAAATTCAATTAGTTTTATTTACCAAAAATGTTAATTTCAAGTATAAATAGTATTTGCCATTACTTTATGAAAGCTTAGCAAACTTTCTGAAAGCTCTGGCTTTTTAATTCGCTGTAACTTGATTTTATTTTGAAAATTATAATGTTAGGTCTTTGTAGAAATTCAATATTTAAATGTGCAAAATAGGAAATATTTTAAAAGTCATGATCCTTCTCAACCCAAAAACCCATTATATTTATGTTTTCTGGTTGCATTAATTTAACATCTAAATTTGGGTTCACTATATTGTTATATATTACTAATTTCTTAACACTTTTCATAAAAGGAATAATCACATAACAACATATTATAGAAAGTTTATAATTTCAAAAGTTTGTGTGAACTTCCATCAATGGAAAATATAACAAATCCTAGCAGATCTCTAACGTTAGTTGTTTTCTTGGGTCAGTTTTAAATTACAGATAAATAATCAAATATTAAAGAATAATTTTCATATTTTTGTGTTTCAGGATTGGGAAGTATTTGTAGCATAAACAATAATAAGAGCTCATTAGAAAATTGAGGATTTGGTATAATTATTTTATAGGATTGTGAGTTTGTAATACAAGTAAATCAACATGACAGAAACAGATAATAAAGTACCAGAAATGAAAAATAAATTGGATGAAATTTCAGAAAGTGGCTTGTCAGATTTAGACAATAAAATAGCATACAAAACCAATAACAAATTACAATACAAAATACAACACAACACCAACAACAAAGATAAACTACAAGCACCAGGCGTATACAAACTAAACTGCGACGAATGTAACAAATTCTACATTGGACAAACAGGTTGCAGCTTTAAACAAAGAGTCGAAGAACACAAACATAACACCAACTCAACATTTTACAATCGCTCAAAAGAAACAGGACACAAATACACAGAGATTTATCATAACTTAGAAATCCTACACATCAACAAAAAAGGACCACATCTCAACACACTAGAACAATATGAAATTTACAGACACACAAAAACACAAAGTACAAACATATTACACGAACAAACACAATACAAATCACACATACTCTTTGATACCATCGAAAACCTACCTTTAAAACCGTCACCGCTTGACCCAACATCTCCAAGCAGAAGACACTGATGAAGATCGGCACATAGCGAACGAAAACATTCTGTCTCAGTAAGTTTTAACAAATTTACTAAAAAAAAAAGTTCAGATAGTCATAAACTATTGTTTTAGTGATTATTATAAATGTTTGATTTGATATGGCTAAAGGTGTTTTTTATATCTGTCTTTTAATTTCTATTTTGTTTTGGTCTGGGCACTCGATTTTATAAATTCTGATACAAAATATGGGAGATATATTTTCCGATTGGTTTATTTTATTGATTATATTTCCTGTAATTTTTGTTTGTTACTTTAATATAGTTATTCTTTTCATATTATATCCCTTGTATATGAATGAAAGCCATTTTTTTGTTTGTGATACATGTTGGACTTGGATGGTCTGTTGTGTATTGGGAAGGGGTTTTGGTTGAACATATTGTTATTGTTTTTTCTAATTGTATAATTTAATTCTGATATTTCTTATTGGAGTCTTTGTTTGTTTTTGTGCAATTGTTGGAATTTATGCATGTTTCTGTCTTTTTTTAATGTATTCTGTTTTTTATATTATCACTGCAGCCTTTCTTTTGTTACAAAGAAAAACAACTTATTTAATTAATTTATTTTACTTTATTACTGTATTTAATCATTACTTTATTTTTATATAGCTTCTGTTTCAATTTGTTAATTTGGTTCATTTGTATTTTATTTTTATTATAATTTTAGTTTGTGTTTTTCTTGTTGATAATTTCATTGATTTTGTATTATGTTTCTTATGTTATCTTGGTTTTTATTATTAATAGTTATTATCACTAGTTTTGCCTCAACTATGAGGTTTTCTATTATGTTTTGTATTTTTTGTTTGCTGTTTTCACTGCTATTTTCAAATATTTTATTTCTTGTAATTTTTGTATTAGGTTTCGCCAATGTCAAACTTAGGGCAGCTTTTACATGTTATATTCTATATACCAACAAGATTGTATTTATTTGTTTCTTGTTGTAAGGGTTGTATTTGTTTTTTTAAAGCATTTGTTGTTTTGTATATAGTTGAGTTATGGGAAGGTGGAAGCAATTTTATGTTTATGTTTGTTGATGTAAGTGATGTACGTGTGTTTATTATTTTCTTTGTGTGTAGCTGATAAGGTTGATAATGTTTACTTTCTTGAGAATGTTATCTATAAATGTTTGTTCATCGCTGTTCTTTTAGGGAATGTATTTTATTGTATCACGTTTTTCGTCTTAGCCTTTTGTTGTATAGGTGTATTGACTAGGTGATGTAACATATGGTTAAAAGCAGCATGTTTGTGTTTTGTAGGGTGATTAGATGTGTTGTGTATGATGGTATATGTGGTAATTTTTTTAAAATTGGGTTTGGTGTTGAGTTTGGTGATTGTAAGGTCAAAAAAAGGTATTTTGTTAATGTCTTCTAATTCATGTTCTTGTTTATCAATAATAACTACAGAATTATCTTTATCAGCCTTTGTCATAATAAGATCATTAGTTTGTAATTATTGTTTAATTTGATAAATTTGTGAGGATTGTTTTATGTGAGTATGAATAGTTTTTTAATTTTTTTACTAACTTTATTATTTCATGTGATTTTTAATTCGCATATTCTCTTGTTACTCTACTTTTAATTTAATCATCGCCAGTTCAGTATCTATTATTATTGTATCGATATTTCTTTTCATATCTTTTTAAGGTTGATTTTTTTATTATTTTCTAAAATTTGTATTTCATTTTGGCTAAATGTTGTATTTGTTAAATTAACAAAATTGGGGTGAAACTTATGATGTTGTTTGATTACTTCAGTATTTTTATCTTTGTTCATTTTTAATATATCTAGTTTTTTGGTAGCGTGTTCATTTTCCCTTGTCTATATTTAAACAGAAGGATATTAATTTTATTAAATTTTTCTTTTCATTTTATTTTATCCATAAAAATGCAACTTTTAAATTTAATTAATAAATTTCAATAGTTAGTTCATTTTGCTTCTTATATAAAAATTTGATTTAATTTCTAAACCACAAAATATCTGCCTGTTTACATGTTTTTTGTATTACATTACTTTTATTTTTAATATTAATTTGAGCATATTTAGGAACAATATTATTAATAATACATTGTTTGTTAAAAAATATATTACAATTAGTTTGCATTAATTGGATTTTACGTTTCTGATATAAATTTAAATCTTTTGTTAAAGATGAATTACTGATAGAACTAACCTCTGTAGAGCACATATTCACAACACCAATAGCCTAGTAAGGCAATATAATATATTAAATATGGTGATATGTTTTCTTGTAATATATTTAATAAATAAAAAATATTTCAAAAACAAGAATACTTTTATTGCTTATATTAGTCAAAGCTTTTCGCCGGTAAAATAGTACCAGCATCTTCAGGAAAATAATTATCTAACAAAATATTTTTACAAAAATTAAATCATATGTACTACAAAGAATCATATGTTTATAAGTAATACACTTATGTAATTTTTTCTATAACGGCAATGACCTTAAAATAATTTGGTGCCTTGATCTCACTTGAATTTGTTCATCAATTAATTTGTCTTTAACTTTATGCTTATAAATTTCCAATGTTTCACATATATTCATTTTTAATCCTTTATTTAATTCTTTTATTAATTTCATATTTTCTATTTTAGGAAATTCATGTCCATTATTAATACAATGAGTAGCTAAATTTGATTTGTATATGTTTGGTTTGATATAAGCGTTTAAATGTTCTTTTTATCTTTCTTTTAATTTCTTTTTTGTTTGTCCTACATATAATTTATTACAAGCTTGACATTTTATATTACATACAACATTTCTTTCATGCATATTATTTTAATTATTGTTGTTGTTTATTAAACTTTTAATTTAATTATCAGTTTTGTATGTAATTTGCAAATTTGTTCCCTTAAATAATCTTGTAATTTTGTTTATTTCGTTACCAGTGAATGTAAAAGTTGTCCAAAATTTTTCTCTTCAGACGATTTTAACATATTGTAACTGGTAAGATTTTAACAAATCCTAAACTGTTTCTAAACTTTCAGGCACATTTATCACAATTGTTCCCCTATGTTTTTGACAATTTGAGTAAGAATAACATTTTCTTGCACAATACTATACATAATATAATGGTTTTATAAACACACACACGCACACGCGCGCACGCGCACGCGCGCACACGCACACACACACACACACACACACACACACACACACACACACACACACACACACACACACACACACACACACATTTAAGATTAAATAATATACACTAATACAGGGATATTTAATTTATTGAATAATACACTCAAAGCTTTTCGTTGGTTGACATTACCAACATCCTCAGGAATTACAATACTAAGAATGATAAAAGAACTGTCTAACAAACATGAAGCTACTAGATGAAGCTGCTTTATCTAGTAGCTTCATGTTTGTTAGACAGTTCTTTTATTATTCTCAGTATTGTAATTCCTGACGATGTTGGTAATGTCAACCAACGAAAAGCTTTGAGTGTATTATTCAATAAATTAAATATTCCTGTATTAGTGTATATTATTTAATCTTAAAAATATTCTAACAGGAAAACACATTTGATATTCTCTCTATATATGTATATATATATATATATATATATATATATATATATATATATATATATATATATATATATATATATTT
>JBAIZL010000002.1:40466119-40556119 GCA_036971475.1 Prosapia bicincta
CCAAGTAAAACCCATTATATTTATGTTTGATTTTTGCATTAATTTCATATCTAAATATTTGGTTCAAGCACTATAGTTATATATTACTAGTTTCTTAACACTTTTCATAAAAGGAATAATCACACAGCAACATAATATAGAAAAATTATATTTAAATGTTTATGTGGGCTTTCAGCAATGGAAAATATAAATAACAAATACTAGCAGATGTTAACATTCTCTAACTAGTTATTTTCTTGGGTCAGTTTTAAATTACAAATAAATAATCAAACATTAAAAAATTTTCATATTTTTGTGTTTCAGGATTGGGAAGTATTTGTAGCATAAACAATAATAAGAGCTCATTAGAAAATTGAGGATTTGGTATAATTATTTTATAGGATTGTGAGTTTGTAATACAAGTAAATCAACATGACAGAAACAGATAATAAAGTACCAGAAACAAAAAATAAATTAGATGAAATTTTGGAAGTGATTTGTCAGATTTAGACAATAAAATGAGGTTGACCACTGGAACTGAAATTCTACCATATATAAAGATTAAAAATAAAATGATTGCAATTTAAAATGGTTTATTAGTGAAATTTTACAATGGCTGAAGAGCTGCAGGTCCAGGGTAAATTTAAAACTATTTCAATGTTACTAACCAAACATCAATAATAAAAAACATCAATATTATCTTGAATTTTGTAGGCCTTTACATTCGGTAATTCTTATTAAAAAACTTTTGGTAGAAGTGATTATTTAATAATATATTGAACCTACTTAACTTAAACACGTTGAACTCTTCATAATTCCAGCACTGGAGTAAACATGTGGTGACTAAAATACTAAACATAAAAACACCTCAAAATCATATGGTATTATATATATAGGCTATAAATATATATGTATATACACATATATATATATATATATATATATATATATATATATATATATATATATATATATATATTCACTATATGTACTTGAACAAGAATCTTACTTGGTATTTATGTAAGTTAACTTTCAAAGATTGGTCATATCTAAATCATCGGGCTTCACTGACTTGGGGTTGTAGTAGACTGTGAGCTGTGTGGAATTCCCGTTGTCACAATATGTGGTGTACGTTATGTTCTATTTTTGGATTCGCTGCACTGTGCTACTCTTTTAAGTATGTCTTGGGGTTAATTTTGTCTATTAGGTTGAATAATTTATCATTTTTTGATTTTATTTGTATTTGTTCGTTTATGATATTATTTTTATGCTTATAAATTTGTAGTTGTTCCCAGATTGTCATTTTGAGGCCTTTTTGTACTTTTTTTATTAGGTGTACTTTTTTTAATGTATGGAATGTGTGTTTATTTTTGATGGCGTGTGTAGCTAAGTTTGAGTTATAAGTTTCAGGTTTGATGTACGCATTGAGGTGTTCTTGATATATGTCTTTTAATTTCTTTTTTGTTTGGCCTATGTGTATTTTATTACAGTCTGGGCATTCGATTTTGTATATTCCGTTATTAAGTGTGGGACATAATTTTTCCGGTCTGTTTATTTTAATGATTATGTCTCCTGTGTTTTTCTAAGCTATGTTTATATTATTATTTTTTAGTGTTTTAGTTATTCCTTTTATGTTGTACCCTGTATATGTGAATCCATTTTGTTGTTTGTAGTTCGATTTTAGGTTGTTTAATTTATTTAATATTTTAAATTCTAATTTATCTATAGTTTTGGCTTGTATCCATTTTTTTGGCTATTTGATATATTATTTGTTTTTCTTTGGCTTTTTCTTCATTTTTAGAGGCAGTTTTAGCATTCTGTATAAGAGTGAGTTGTATGCAGTCATTTTTTGTTGTGGGGGATGGTTAGAGTGGTTTGGTATTGTATTGATGGTTTATGTGGGTTTCCTATAAATTCAATGTTACTTATATTTCTGGTTATTGTTAGGTCTAGATAGTTTATTTTATTGTTTATTTCTTCCTCCATGGTAAATTTTATGTTAGGGTGTAAGTTCTTGATTTCAATTAGGATGATATTATTATTTATTGCTTTATTTTGTGAGATGTATAATCCATCGTCAACGAATCGTATCCAATGTCCATTGGGGTCGTGTGTTTTTATGGTTTGTATGATTAATTCGTCAAGGTTTTGGCGGTAAATTTCTGATATTATACTTGAAAGAGGTGATCCCATTGCTAAGCTATCTTATTTGTTTATATCTTATTATTAAATATGAAATAGTTTTGGTTTAGTATGGTCTTTAGGCATTTTGTGATTTGGTTTGTGTATTTGAGGTTGGTTTTAAGGTCAGTTAATTTGTTTTTTTAATATTTGGATGGTTTCGTTAATTGGTATATTAGAGTACATGTTTGTGAAATCAAATGATATAGATTTGGTGTTTTCGGTTATGTTTATTGTTTTTAGTCTTTTGGTTAATTTAATTGAGTTTTTATGGTGTATTTATTTTCCAATTCAATTTCGTGTTTTAGGTTATTGGTGATTATTTGTGATATTTTATAGGCAAGTGCATTTTTTAAATTTATTAGGAGTCTTATGGGATTGTTGATTTTATGTATGGTGAGGGCATTCATTTTGGGGGGCTTTGGATTGTCTATTGTGTATTGGTAAGGGTTTTTTTGGCTGAATAAATTGTCATTGTTTTTTGCTGATTGTATGATTTCGTTTTGGTATTCTTTAGTGGGGTCTTTGTTTAATTCTATGCAATTTTTGGATTTTATAATTTCTTCTGTTTTTTTGTTATATTCTGTTTTTGATATGATTACTGTAGCGATGCTTTTGTTGCAATTATTTCATTTTTTATTAGATTTTGATTATATATTATTGATTTATTATATATTTTTGATTGTGGGGAAATTGACATTATTCTCAATGATGGTTGTGCTAAAAAGTCACCATAGAATGCTAAAATTCATCATGATCTATGCTATAGTAAAAAATGCTATGGAAATTTCAGCCTATATATTTTTTAGTCTGAAGTTCATTCATGTGATTATTGTATCTTGTGTCAAATGATCTTAGGTTTCGCCAATGTCAAACTTAGGGCAGCTTTTACATGTTATATTCTATATACCAACAAGATTGTATTTATTTGTTTGTTGTTGAAAGGGTTGTATTTGTTTTTTTAAAGCATTTGTTGTTTTGTATATAGTTGAGTTATCGGAAGTTAAGGTGGAAGCAATTTTATGTTTATGTTTGTTGGTGTAAGTGATGTAGGTGTGTTTATTATTTTCTTTGTGTGTAGCTGATAAGGTTGATAATGTTTATTTTCTTGAGAATGTTATCTATAAGTGTTTGTTCATAGCTGTTCTTTTAGGGAATGTATTTTATTGTATCACGTTTTTCGTCTTAGCCTTTTGTTGTATAGGTGTATTGATTAGGTGATGTAACATATGGTTAAAAGCAGCATGTTTGTGTTTTGTAGGGTGATTAGATGTGTTGTGTATGATGGTATATGTGGTTGTTTTTTTTAAAATTGGGTTTGGTGTTGAGTTTGGTGATTGTAAGGTCAAAAAAAGGTATTTTATTAATGTCTTTTAATTCAAGGGTGAATATTAGGTTTTTGGTGTATGGTGTGGATGAAATAGTGTAGTGGTTTGAGTTGTTGTTTGTTATCATTGTATAATATTAAGATGTCACCTGCATATCAGTTGTAATATATTGTTTTTTGTGTTTGTTATTCTGTAGGATGTTTTGTTGTTCAATGTGGTGGAGGAAAAATTCAGCCATGATATCTGAGATGGAGGAATCCAATGGCAGGCCATAGTTTTGTATGTAGAATTTGTGATGATATATGCAGTAATTTTGTATTCTGATGAGTTTGGCATGTGTGATGATTCCATGTAAGAGTTTTTGTAGTGTTTCCTTTATCGTCTGCATGTTTTCTAGCATTTAATGTGTTGCTTAAATAGTTACATTAGTGTGTAGGTTTTTTATGTTGATTGGCGCTATGGTGAAGTTGTATGGCTTGTTGCTGTCTTTAATTTCGTAGATCAGGTTAATTTTATTGCATAAGGTCATGAGGTTGTTGAAGTTTATGCTCTCTCTAATAAGTTTGTCTATGTGTTGGTTATGTAACGATGCTAGGTTGTGGTTGATTAGTTGGGGAATGAGTGTGTTTTGTGATAATTTAACACAAGATACAAAGAACACATCAACAACGTAAATATGAAATTCAGCTGCGCAACACATATACGAAGCACCCAACACACATACACAAACTAACATCCAGACTATTTTAAATATATTCCACATACTAAATCTTATTAAAAATCCAACTGCTACAGAAAATTTTAAAATATGCATATGTTACACAACAATATATCCTCAAACACCACACACGCACTTTGAATCTAACACCATTTTACAATACATAACGCACTACCTTTGCACCCATAATTCATATGCTTGCAGCCTTGAGAGATCTCTGCCAATAACAGGTGAGCTTCGTCAATGATGTGTTTCGAAACACATCAGCAGGTAAGTTGATAGTTTTCATTTAGTCACTCAAATAATTGCATACAATATATTCAGTGAATTCAAAATTATTACAAGTAACTTTAATAGCAACCAACAGTCAACAGTAATGAACCTCTACCGACGGATAAAACTACAAATATAAAAGACTTCCCTTTATATTCCTTCAACTCATATTGCCTAAAACAAAACCTAACTCCAAAATGTACCAAAATAACAATAAAAAACAAAACACTAGCCCTCTAAAAAAATAATAATACAGGCCCAAAATATTTATTAAAAATAATGTCAAACAATTATGTGATAAAAAGATGAGTTTAACCACATCCTATACAGACTACACCAAACTTTCACTACAATATTACATCACACCAAATACAAAAATAATGAAATACACCGATAAAATATAAACTAATAACAAAAGATTATCAGACAAAAACTAAAACATTATAGCCTATCAACTCAAAACAATATTACTTTCTACACCAACCACAAGTTTCACACACACACACACACACACACACACACAATAAACAGCACAAACAACGAATTTAATATAAACAAAATGGCTCTGTTAAAGAAAAGACGAGTACAACTTAAACCCCAAAAAATAAGACTACCAACAAATGTCAAATATACGTTTGGACACAGAAACATCAATACAAAACACAAAATCCACTTATCATTAATATATTAGACAAGACATTAAACATAAAATGCCTATCATAAACATTAAACAAGCACAACTAATGAACACACAACCCTTAAATATGTCATAAAAATGCAACAAACATAACCTAAGTTTTTAAAAGCATATAAAGATAGTTTTATACTAATATTTCACAAACAAGACAATGATAATAAAATAATTAAAGTCTTAACTGAAAACAACATAACCGATGTCATTTAGACACTATACTTAAATATCAAATTAAAAATCTTCTAAAGAAATTAACCAAGGTCATAAAACCAGAATAAAATAAATACTACAAACAAACAAAACCCTAAACACCCATACTTATTGTATTACCTAACATCCACAAACAAAACACAACTATTCGACCATTAATCAAATACACACTATCACTCTACATATACTTGCCCTCTACTTGCAAACTGTACATAGACAAACTTATCAGAGGCAATATAAACTCTAGCAACCATATATCTATATGCAATAATATTGACCTGATGCACAAAATAAAGACATCCATACACCACACAACTCCATCATAGTGTCATTCGACATAAAAACCTATATACTTATTGAACAAACAGTTTAAATATTAGAATACAAGCTCACAATAAAAAAAACTCTAAAAAACTCATTCAAAAATCATCATACACCCCAAACTCCTTACAACTTACAATTCCTTACAAAAAAATCACATAATTACACAAATTCTACTTACAAAACTAATGCCTAACAATGGATACCTCTTAGATATCCTGCTCAAAATATTCCTCCAACACATCAAACAACAATACATCCTACAAAACAACATACACATAGAAATTTAATACACTACCACAGATATGTAGATGACATTCTAATATTATACAATGACAACAAATTGTAACTCAAACAACTACACTATTACATCAACACCATACACCAAAAACCCAACATTCAGTTAGAAGACATTAACAAAATAAATTTTTTTGACCTTACAATCACCAAACTAAAAATATTTAGGAAACCAACAATTACAGATATACTTATAAACTACACATCTAATCCCCCACACAGAATACAAACACTCTGCTATTAACCATATGTTACACAGCTTAATCAATATACCTGTTCAACAAAAGTACTATGATTAAGAACTTAATGCAACAAAATACATTGACAAAAAACAAAAAAAATACAAAAACTCCTATGAACATACACTTATAGATAACTTACTCAAGAAAATGAAACTTAAGCAACACCATCAAACAGCCACACACAAAAATATTAAATAAATATTTTTCCATCACTTACCACAACAAATACTTACACAAAATTGGTTTTAACAATAATAAATTACTTTCATATTTGATTTAGTATCAACAAAAATTAATTGCACTTAATGGTGGATAAAATTACTTACAATAGTAATATATTAACTTCATATATATATATATATATATATATATATATATATATATATATATAATACACCCTATGTGCTATATAATCTAAATAATTTTAAATGCCTTTGTCTTTTGTGTATAAGACAAAAGAGATATTGTCTTGATATTAAGTTAAAAACTCAATATCTATATATGACAAAACATTTCCAGTTTTTTTTTTTTTTTTTTTTTGAGTACTGGCTATTATGCATATCTTATCATCATGTTTAGGTGTTTCTGCTTCAAATCTTGCTTACACCTCATCACCTTTCCCCCCTATTTGTTGTTCAGATGAAGCCATATATACACACCTCATCACCTCCAAATGGTTCCTGTATTTCTTCTTCAGATTTAGTCATTGCACTTACTTCATCAGCTTTCACTATTCCATCAACTTCTGATATGTTTGTTATGCTTATTACATCATTACCTTGCTCCAGTAGTTCTCCATATTTGCTCATTACACTTATGTCATCACCTTCTAGTGGTCCCAGTACTTTGTTTTCATATAAGGTTATTAATCTTGGCTCATCACATAGTCCTTTTTCATGGCTATCAATTATTCCTATCCTATCATCTTCTTTCAGGATCTCGTCATCACCTTTCTCCTTTGTTTCCTCATGTTTGGCCATATCTCTCTAATTCTTATTTACCATCATAGCCATCTACTTTCGTATCACTGGTCCCAAAGATGTTCTTAACCGTGTTAGGTCTTCGTCATGTTTCGAATCTTTCTGAATGTTTGCTGAATAAATCAGTAATTATTTGTTTTTTCGCCAATATAATACAAACAAGTGTAAGAGTATTTGAGTATATAATTTATTAGCATTCATTTAGAAATATTATGATGACGTCCAATGTTTTTGTATTGTACTTAAATTTTTTAAGGTTAGATAATTTATTCAAAATATTTGATAAAGTTCATATTGTCGAAGTATTAGCTGCAACTCGTGGATCAAGCTTTATTGGTGGTGAGTTCTACATTTTATTCTATTTTTCAATTAATATTTACCAATGTATTTTTAGTATCAATATCCAACTTGTGTCATTATGAAATTGTTGAGTAAATAGTGATCTGTTAAGTAGTAGCTTTGCAATGAATACAAAATTAAAGCTACAAATTGAACCCCTCTATAATGAACCACATATAAAGAAATCTTCTAATCAAAATTTAAGCCTCAGTTTTACATAATAAAAATAAGAAAATATGTTATTTGACATCATTTTGCTATTATAGTTATTATTCAGCATTTGTAATCTAATCATGTTTTTTAAATCTAAATATTTCCAACTAAAAAATCCAATAAAAGATATTCATATCTTAAAAAGGAGAAAGATTTTCTATTAACAATAATATTGCCTTGAATGTTTGATGATTTAAATTTTTAAGTTTTTATATACACTAAACTGCCCTGAAATTGGCTCAAGATCTTTAGGAATCTTTCTATCTACCCGTTTAAAATTTTTTAAACATGTTCTAACTTGAAATTCTATTGGCTCTATAAGGAAGGCCTGTTACTATTTGTGGCAGTTTTCTATTATTTAATGAAAGTTTTATGATTTGTATTTTGTACTTATATACAATCACTTAGAGAAAGATTTTCTATTAACAATAATATTGCCTTGAATGTTTGATGATTTAAATTTTAATATTTTGATGTATATTAAACTGCCCTAAAATTGGCTAAAGATCTTTAGGGATCTTTCTATCTACCTGTTTACAATTTTAAAACATGTTCTAACTTGAAATTCTATTGGCTCTATAAGGAAGGCCTGTTACTATTTGTGGCAGTTTTCTATTAACATTTGTTGATTCCATCTTCGCGTGAGCTACTAGTAATCACTTACACTTTTAAAATGTTTTAAACTTGTCTATAGTAGCACTTACTTTGCTTGTTAAGGACAAGCAATCGTTTGTTTTTGTAATATATTATAATTTAATTTATCTACCGTTTTCTTTTTGTAACCATTTTCTACGGCTATCTGGTATATTATGTTTTTCCCTCATTTTATTTTCATTGCTCATAGGAATTTTATTCATTCTGTGAAGAAGATTATATAAAGCAGCCATTTTCTGATTATAAAAATTATGATTATAATCATAATATTATAATCATATTATTTCTGATTATAATCAGAAAATGGCTGCTTTATATAATCTTCTTTTCAGAATGAATAAAAACCTATGAGTAATGAAAATAAAATGAGGGAAAAACATAATATACCAGATAGCCGTAGAAAATGGTTACAAAAAGAAAACGGTAGATAAATTAAATTATAATATATTACAAAAACAAATAAAAAATAATATTCATTACAATAGTAGTAATAATAATAATACTGTATGGAGTACTTTTACTTACACTGGTTTTGAAATAAAAAATATTTCCAAATTATTTACTAATAAAAACATAAAAATTGCATATAGAACCAATAATAGAATAATAAATATAATTAACCATAATAATAATATAAATAGTAGGCCTATACATGAGAAAATTGGAGTATATAAATTAGAATGTGAATTTTGTAATAAAGTTTATATAGGACAAACAAAGAAAAAATTAAAAGAAAGGTATAAAGAATATTTTAATGCTTTTTTAAAACCAAATATATATAAGTCTAATTTCGCAACCCATTGTATTAATAATAATCATATGTTTCCTAATATAAATAATATGAAAATTATAAAAGAAGTAAATAAAGGGTTAAAAATGAACGTATGTGAAGCATTTGAAATTTACAAGCGTAATATTAATAACAAATTAATAGATGAACAAATTCAAATACGTTCTAAATACCGTACTATGTTCAATGTATATAATGTTGTGGCAGCAGTGGAATAGGTTTGGCAATATTGTAATAGATTTGGCAACTGTGTATTGCTTTATCTAGTAGCTTCATGTTTGTTAGGCAGTTCTTTTATCATTCTTAGTATTGTAACTCCTGAGGATGTTGGTAATGTAAACCAACGAAAAGCTTTGAGTTTATTATTCAATAAATTAAATATTCCTGTATTTGTGTGTATTATTTAATCTTAAAAATATTCTAACAGGAAAACACATTTGATATTCTATACACACACACACACACACACGACACACACGACACACACGCGACACACACACACACACACACACACACACACACACACACATATATATATATATTATGTGTGAAATTGCTTTCTATAAAAACCCATTTGGGGTCTTGCTTAAACAAACTTATATAATAGACATAATTTTTTGTCAAAATTCATTAAATTCTATTCTGCCCAAAAAATCACATTTACTTTTACAAAATCCCATATCTCCCTGTTAGAATGTTCTTTTTTTCAGAAAAAACAAAGGCTTACATGGTGGCGTATGTATATGCAAAAAGTGGTACTAAAATATATGAGGTAATAATTATCTTATAGTAATTATTCTTATTTTTATAGGTGATTTTAAAAAAATAATTGTAAAAATAATAATAGGCCTACTATATATTTTCATAGGTGGCCTATATTTTAATAGGCCCCCTTATATTCATTCTGTGAACAAAACACCAGTTCTTTATCATTAAATAAAAAATTTTACATCAAGGCTTATGAGCTCTTTAACAATTTAATTGTTTGCTAAACATGTAATGTTAGTTGATTCACTCAAAACCTTCTAATACTAAACTTTTACGATTACAATAATTGATATACTTCCTTGTATGTTTCAGAGCCAGTAATGAAGATCGTTTAGTTCAATCAAAAATACAAGCTGTTAGTTTGTTAAATTTCAATTTTAAAGTCCCGCTGATTGTCTCGAACAATAGCTTCCATGAGTCTTGTTAATTTTATTTAAATTAATTGATTTTAAGCTTGAAGTGAAATTTTCAATGTTTTGTAGTTTTTCATTGACAACAAAATAGATGAGCCTTAACAGATGCAATTTTTACGTGTACTAGTTTAATATTGGAAACATATTTTCAAATAAAAACACTGTTAGTTTCTTACTGTAATCAATAAAACAAACTTTCTGCATAAATAATCAACAGTATTTTCTTGGTCAATGTTATATATATTTCATGTTGGACTAATTAGTCGGGTATCAACCACAAAAAAGCATTACAGCACTGGTGAATGTACCCATGATTTATGTGCTTATGCATTTAGGCTGTATGCTAAGGAAGAAGTTTGTATAAGCTTGTGTTATAGGTGCTAAAAGTGCAGCTATAATTTATAAGTGTACCGCTAGGTATTATTAATTTTATCAGGTTTACAATTATATTGTTGAGTATGCTATTAAGATTATTATTTGTTTGCTTGTTAAAGTTAAAAGCCAGTGGAATGATCCATGATTTTAAAGATTTCTTTCACCATGATGTGTCGTAACAATTTAGTTACATATATATTTTTTCTAATTTTCTCAACTAACTGAAGTATATTGAAATGTTGCTTACACTACATCTCAATACAAATTTAAATGATTTAAACGTTCTCTATAATAGGTAGGAATATTATTAAGAATACTAAACAGTTTTGAGTCTTTTAAACAATTAATTTTCAAATCTTTGCGTTTTCTAACCGACAAATATGGCGGCTTTTAGAGGAATCAATTTCATTGTAAATGTAATAAATGGTGTTACCAAGATACAATGCTTAAAAATTCTTATTATAAATTGAAATAAAAATAATAATTAGCCATTATAATAATTCACAGCTTTTTATATATTCTTCTTAACAAGTCTCATGGAAGTTGTGTTTTATGTAACAAATCAAATATAATTTGAATTTATCCACAACATGAGCTATTAGTTTGCACTTACACTCTGGAACATATTAATATATAACACCTTCCTATATTAGCACCTAATGAGAACTGCTGTTTCTGGAGATGTATCTCATTGCAAGTCAGACTGTAAAAGACCTCTTGGTTGTAGATTAAGGTGGGTTGGAAAAAGTTGGATGTGTGTTTTAAGATAAGAATATTATGTGAAAAAAAGAGAGTTTTGGGATTATAAGTGTCAAAAAGTGTATATGAATTACAGTTCAAGATATAATCATTGACATTATAAAACATACACTTTTTTGGCATCATACTCTAAAAATAAAACTATAACATACCTTGGTATCTAACCCCACTCCCACTCCAACATATATCAAAGAAGATTTCAGAGTTGACTATCAGATACATCTCCCAAAACAACTGTCTCCATAAAGGAAGTAAATGGTAATATAGGCAATTATCACATATTTTTATATGTTCAAGTTTTGAAGTAAGGCCTTGTTACATTTTATCTCTATGATAACAATTGGAGGGAACTATAAGGGAAACACTTTAAAATTTTTAAAGCATCTAATTGCTAACTCATGTATTGAAGAAAGCTTATTCTATACTTGTGTTGTTAAACTCTATAAATGCTCTATAAAATGGGCTTTAAAACTTACAAGAAAGATATGGCGGAACGTCAATAAAATGTTGTTACAGATTTTAACTCCAATTCCCATTGTAGTACTTCATCAATTGAACATTCCAAATCTGATTTTGATAACTCTGTCCTATGGTTAACATATAAGAAAATGAATGTTATTGGAAAACTTATCTATTTGCCAGTACTCTTCCATACACATTCAAATACCAAACGTTTTGTCTATACTTTCACTTAACCCATTGTAGTATAAAACGTTCTTTTATTTCATTAAAAACTAAAAACACTCAAGTTTGCAAATACTTTTGGAAAAAAATTACTACTGTGAAATCTTAAGTAAAAAATCCAGCTGTCAGTAATTTACAGTCTCATATTTAAATACTTACATATTTGGCATTATAAAATATAATTTTCATATAAATATAAATAAGGGAAAACAACCAACATTTATTAATTTTAAAACCTTTTTCTTTACTATGCCACCAACATTTTAAGCATCTCCTAATACATTACTGGATTTCAATAATGGAACATTGAGAGAAAAATTGAAATGGAACCCATTGAGGCCAGGCCTGGATTTACCAAGAGGCTACTAAGCCCTGACCTAGGAATGCACAATACCAAGGGTTACATGGTGTACAATTATAATTAAATTTTTAAAAAATAAATAAACTGTTTTTAAGGTAAGAACAGTCTTAGTTTATTATTTTTTTACATACTTTGTTTTTGTATATTATTACTGTCGATAGTTCACACAAAAATATACAAATGTAAGGTACTGAAATTATTTTCTCTGGTGATTTTATCAGGTCTATGTTTGCTTAATGATAGTGATATATATTTATTAAAATTTGTTATAAATATTATTTCCTAGAACAAAATATCCAAGTTAACCGTCCCCTCACATCAATGTTATTAAAAAGTTGGTGGTAAAAATTATTCTGCCTGGGGGCATCTATACCTAAAATCCAGCCCTGATTAACATAGTAAGACAGTAAAACTTTTTGCAGCTGAAGCAAGAGAATATAGTCATCCTCATTTTTTTAGATGAACAAAATGTACATACTTCCCTTCCAGTGTTGGTGCAGTTTTGTTAGTTGTTCACACACATATTTGGTGAATTGCCTTCTGCAGATAGATTTTTTTCTTCCTCAACCCTATAGTGAACATATATCATGTAGGAATTTGCTATGTACTGTTTATCATACCGTAAAAGATGCAAGGAGGCCATATTTATGACTTCTGAGTAATTGACACATTTAAAGACATCTCATCAAACATAACTGAATCAATCTTCCTTGTTTTCAATTCCTTTATTTACGAAAGGATTTATTTTTTATCACTTCGTAGAGTACTTACCACTGTTAATTGATGGTTTTTCAACAAGCCTTTTGTTAATAGGATGGATATAAACCAATTATACACGATTAGATTTCTATTTGTGCTGTGGATATATTTTAGCACCCAATGGCAGGCAGATGTATTTGAAGACTTCCTTAAATTTGGCATACCATCAATTAGATACTTTGTTTTTACGCCTAGTATCATAACTATATTTAGTCCATATTTACTTGGTTTGGAAGATAAATACATCCTAAATGGGCATTGGCATCTGAAGCCTAAGAGTTACTCATCTATGGTTGCGTATGAGCTGGAGCAGGAATTATTATCGCATGATTTTATGAACATCTCGCTAATACCCCTAACAGCGGCGAACTTTTTTTGTGTGATCTGGGTGACTGTCTTCGTCATCAAATCTATGCAGTTGATAAAAAAATCAAATCTATCTCCACTCATCACAGAAACGTATCTAGTTTCACTAAAAGAGGAGTGAAATAATTATTTTGGGGTGAAATGATTGTCCTTCATTTCAGCTCTCAATGCTAATAGTCCTAGCATAGTATTTACTTTAGCTAAGTCAGTTGGTTAAATAGTTGTCGATTACTTAGAGCATGTCTGGAATTTTCTGGATATTTCTTCATTAGTATTGACCACAATATCATCAATAATACTAGTGAAATAAACAGTCAGAGGATTTGTAACATTCCAGGCATCATGAATGGGTCTTTGGCGAACCTGAACTATGTTCCTTCGTTGAGGTCTATTACTTCCGGTCCTAGGCGTAGATGACCATTTATGTACATTTTTCCTCTCAAGCTTCTTTCTTTTGGAAAAATAATGTTTTTGTGAACTATCAAAGAAAACAAATAAACATTATTGTTATGAGCATTAGTACAATCTTGAGGTTCACAAGTACTATAAAGGTCAGTTTATTTCCATGTCTGTGCAAAATTTACCCCCGATGAAGGTTTATATTCTAGGTCATCACCTTGCTCTAAAGCAGAGATATCCATCGTTATTATTGTAGAATCATTTCAAAAAACTGCCACATTATTTTGTAATGGTTCATTAGATAACTAATCATGTTCAGCCGTATGATTAGCTTCAGAATTTGAGACAGATAAAATGGTATTATTTCTACTAGTAGTAGGTACATTTACTTCTAAAAGGTTGTTTGTTATCTGACAAGTAGTATGTAGGATCCAAATCAGTATCATCGGCAGAAATTGGATGTTCTGATTCTTATTCTTCATGATCTGATTCTTTACTGACAACTTCTTCATTAACATCGTTATTGCACTGAAGGCCAATATCAAATTTAGACATCCTTGTTACAATTCATTTAGTATTGCAATGATGTCGTCTTCTCATATTAAAAGATCATTTTTCATTGCAAGTTATAAAAGAAACAAATATTACACATAACATTAATACACACTATATACAAAAATGGACCTCGTACTAGAGGCCTCGTGTGTAGAAAAAACACTCCTGCTATTCATAATCACTTGTCTCTCAGACGACTGCACAAAAAACATAGTGTAACCTAAAAAAAAACAAACTACATTTACACATCAAATGTCTGAGACCTACAGTGAGACCAGAAGGTTGAGAGGGGAGGGGAAAACACCCCTCCTATTCTCCTCCATCATAGAATGATGGAATCTTGCGACATCTGACAGACAAATATATATGGATCGAGGGTTAAGAGTTATCCACAAGCTGGACTCGTTATTCTTGTGCAGGATTCAATGCAAAACCACAAGCCTAGCTCTTGGTATTTCTTAACTGATATAATTCACATGGTACTCAATATATTTCTTAAATAGTGATGTGGGCTGGGAATATTCTGACTAGGAGGGAGCTTATAAAATGGGATTATTGCTGGGAATATTTCCTTGCCTGAGGAAGGTTCCCAAAAAGTGGGGATTTATGAAAGTTCTTAGATTTTGACCAATTTAACTGCAACTGAACTGTTAAGAGCCCTAAAATAAGTTAATTGAGTCATTTTCTATACTTATGTTCAATAATTAATGTTATTAACAAATACTTAAATTACATGAATAAACAAGTTACAATATCAGGTATTTTATAAAATAGATCTTATAAGTATTATAATGATTATATGACAATTCCTTTTAATGAGTGTACACATTTATATAGTAATACAATCTTATAACAATTAATAACTAAGGATATCACAATCATTGTATTTGGGCTCTTATAGCAACTGAAGCTATCATTCAGTTGATTTGCATGGATACATTCGAGGAAGAGGAATCGTCTGTCAACTGAATGAGCTGCCAAGTGTACATATTTGTCCTACAATTGGAAGCTAATGAACCCTTCACCATCAAAACTGAAAAATAAGGGGTCTAAAACCAGCCGCAACCCAGAAGATATAGGACAGGACAAAGACCTAGACCCCCTCATTGTTGTTCATGATGATGTGATGGAAACAAGAGATAGACTTAAAAAGTGAAGTTTCATTAATAACCAAGCCCCTACGTAAATGGTAAAACAATGTTTATTTTCTTATGTTTTTATTCAATTATAATATTTTATTTTCACTAAACACTTGTAAATATTTAACAAACTTGCCTATAGTAGCACTTACTTATATTTGTTGAGAATGGCCGTTTCGGGAGATGTGTCCCATTGTCAACTTAGACCGTAACTCGTTATATATTTTTAGTCAGATATATATTTTTTATTTTCACTTATAACAGTGTTTGAATTTTATTTAATCATAAAATTCCTGAATTCAGCAATTATTGAAAAGTTTTTAAGCATCGTCCTGTTAAATGGCAAATTCCCAGGTAGTTTTCTTCAATTATGACTCTTCCTATGAGTTTTAAACAGTACTTGAGTTTAACTTTGGCGTCTTTTTAATTCAAATTACCTAATTAACAATAGGTTTTGATGCTATTTTACTTGAAAATTATAAATTACTAGGAGTTTATGAACTTTAAAATATTGCGGGCAATATTCCCTGGGAATATTTCCGTTAATTTAAGTTACCGCAAATTTTACAACACTAATCATAAATAAATCTTCAGTAGGTATTGTATTACACTAATTCTAGTATCAAGAAGATATATCCATGCCTAAGGGTGAGATTATATATAATAAAGGGATGCTTGCTGTGGATGTAGACTGTTAAGATTTAAACCTATTGCAGTATTCTCATCTATATATATATATATATATATATATATATATATATATATATATATATATATTGAGTATATATATATATATATATATATATATATATATATATATATATATATATATATATAATACGTTTTCTTGTTTAATAATTTAAAACAACATAGGTTATTTAAATACAAGAATATTTATTATTTTATATCCATTATAATATATATATATATATATATATATATATATATATATATATATATATATATATATATATATATATATATATATATATATATTAAAACAACATAGGTTATTCAAATACAAGAATATTTATTAATTTATATCCAAAGCTTTTCGTTGATAAACAGTACCAACGAAAAGCTTTGGATATAAATTAATAAATATTCTTGTATTTGAATAACTGATGTTGTTTTAAATTATTAAACAAGAAATCGTATTTTATATATTTATATATACACACACACACACACACACACAATAATTTATAAGTATATTTTACTGCTATTAAGATTTAACTTATTTAAAATATATAAAGTAAAAATTATCTTATCTCCATCAGGATTGACTATTTTTAATAATTGTAATTAAGCTTTTTTACATTAGTTTATGACTAACCGAACCTTAATTTATTTTGTAAATTTGTAAAATTTTTCTGAGACAGAGCGTTTTCGATAGCTCGAGACGATTTTCATCAGTCTTTCAATTATCAGCTTAGAGTTGTTGTTGGATTGAGCGGAGACGATTTTAAAGGTAGGTTTTTGTTATTATCAAATAGTATGTGTTATTTGTGTTGGGTTTGTTAGTTTAATATATTTGTATTTGGTGTGTTTGTAAATTTCATATTGTTCCAGTGTGTGAGATGTAGTCATTTTTTGTTGATGTATGATTTCTAGGTTATGGTAAATATCTGTATATTAGTGTCCTGTTTCTTTTAGGTGATTGGAGAATTCTGAGTAGGTGTTCTATTTAACTTTTTACTAGATTAACTATTTTTAACACGTTGCAGACTAAGCCAAAATGTTTGCCGTGTTATAACCTACTCAGTATTTTAAGGCATTTATAAAAACTCGTAACTTTTGTAATTATTTGCTAAACAAAATTAGCTATATATCAAATAAAAGAGATGTAAAGCGTTTTCATAGAATATATATCTTTATAAATGTGGTGTCGGGCCAACTGAGATTAAAAAGAAAATTGTTCAAAAACACATCCTAGGACGATATGCACCAGAACAATTTTCTATTTTACACTGAAAGTTTTTTTAAATCAAATTAAAGTTGGGTAATAAATTCAGTGCGGAGTAATAAGTTTTGCATCAAACGCGGATTGATACAGTAACGTCACAACTGTAGTTCGTGTTTTACCAATCTAAACTTTATGATGCAAAGACATTTCTTGAAGCTATATTGATAAATATTATTCTTGTTATTGCCAGGTAAGGTTAATTTTATATATCTAGATTGAAATATACCTATAAACAAGGGTGGCTCCAAGGTAGGGGCAATTGCCCCCTTCTAGGAACTTAGGTACTAACAGTCTGTGTATTACGACTTAGCATCGTCCTCGTCAGACCGAGCCGTTTGATGAAACAATAAAAGTTGAACAATATTTTGTGTTATCTACAAAATAATAATTTTGGTATCTATGTAAATTCAGGTAAAATGCATGTTTAGTTGGAAAAAATTATGTAACATGTGGGGTCCAGCCGGATTCGAACTGAGAATCTTCATGTTGGAAATCACGCGTGCCTTGGCACTTCGCCAACTTTCCAGTTCCTAGAAATATTTCTCAAAGATTTGTATGAGTTTTCTTACCCCATATGGTTATCGTCGAAGAGATACAAAAAAATTTACGAAAACTCTCGCTCTCAAAGAAATAAATACCATTTTATCAAATTAAAGTTGGGTAAAAAAGTCAGTGCGAAGTAGTATGAATATTACGTCCGCGTATCAACGGTGCGCCGTACTACGTATACATCAATTTAAATATACCTATAAAGTCTCCAGTTAGGATATATTTAGTTGTAATTTTATACAACATTACCTAATTAGACGTCTACTTCCGCGGAGTAATACGTTTTGCCTTACATATGTACATTTGGTTAAACGTATAAAATTATAACCAAATCTATCCTGACTGGATTCTTCATAGGCATGTGAAATAACCTTCCGTGTGGCAACAACAAACATAATTATCAGTGTAACTTTAGGACGTGTTTTCGTTTCATTTTATATGCATTGTATTGAGGGTGGACAATTTGCATTTTTACCAGCACTATTAGCATAACGTATGGGTCGGGGATTACAACTTTCCAACATTTTTTCGTACCCCTGATTTTTCTGTGTCGGCCGGTATAATTGTTTTCGCTAAAATCGTTCACGTGAGCACTGGAAATAAATACCAAAACTACAACCAACTCTATCCTGACTGGACACCTTATAGGTATATAGTGTATAAATTTAGTCAGCATCATAATGAGTGTTGTCCAAAAGGTACCTTCAGGTTCAGAATCATATACCGGTTTAAATAAAATTTTCTACTGAATAATAATAATCTTTTGAATTTTGTAGTCTATTATGTTCGGTTAAACTAAATTAAGCAATTTTACATTAGGTTATGACTATCCGAACTTTAAATTTTGTATAAACTAATGTAAAAGTGATTAAATAATAATCTCTTAGCCCTTGCAATAAGAAATAATTACCATTTTAGTTTGCTAAAAATGTACATGAAGAGTTATTGAAACCACGCTTTGAAGCCAGACTTATGTTCACAAAAGCTTATCAAGTACAAAATGAAGTGATCCTTAAAATAACAAGTACATCTCAATGAGCTATTAATGACAGAAGGACTACCAAAGAAGATCTGTGTCTTCTGCTCATCCAAGAAAATAAGAATGACTCGAGTGCAACTTTTTCCTCTAAAGACTTATTGTTTTGAAAGTAAAACCAACATTTGTGTAGATTTTTGTTAACATTAACTAAATACTAACCCTAATGTAATTGATAAATTGTTGAGCAGTGCAAGTATTTTATTGTTCTTACACTCAATATTGTCATAATTAAAGTTTAGCTTGAAAAAAACAATTAAAAATGAAGTCCATTAAAAAATATTTGCAGAGTTACTTACGAATGGGGTTACTAACAAAGGTTTGTTTATATCTAGGGTTATTTAACACCAAAAAATTGGTTAGTTATATATTATGTGAGGTAACAATATATAAAATGCTGAAAATGTTTGTTTATTTAAGTAAAAGTATTTTTCACAGAATGGTAGCTACTTATAACAGACTTCAAAAAAAGAATAGGTTCTGTATTCGACCCTTATGTTTTATTTTTAATTAATAAAAACACTTGTAAATGTTACAACTTGCCTACAGTAATACTTACTATGAAGTAAGTGCTACTATAGGCAAGATGTAACATATTTACAAGTGTTTTTAATGAAAACTAGTAGCTCGTGTGAAGATGGAATTAAAAAAATTATATTTTTTTAATGTTTGCTACATGATAATTTTGGAGTTATTGAAATAATTAAAGTGATTTTGCTTGCAAATGAAAGTAGAAATCCTACCTGTGGTCCTACTATAGTTACATCCCAATCCATCTGATTTGAAATACAAATTAGGATTATGAATTGTAAAAAAAATAAATAAACACTCACAGCATTTATTTTATTATAATTAAATCTTTTATTACACTTTTGCTAAAGTTTAATAAGTGATTAACAACCAGCTCATCATGAACAGCAACAAGATTTCGATATAATCAAATGATACTTAACACACAATTGTATCGAAAAGGGTCAGCAAGTAGCCCTTACCTATTCACTTGGTTAAGAATTGTTTAATTATAGTTTAAACGGTGAACTCAAGTTGATTACAATAAGCAAATTTATTTTATGTAGTACTCTTTGATATTTGAAAATAATATATATAAAAATAGTATAAAGCGAATAATGTTTTATTTCCTGCTTGAGAAAGGCGCTTAGGACGAGCATGTTAGGATTCTTATGGAAAATTTTCCTCATGAAAGTGGCTTTATTCGATGGTCCATCCATATTGATATATAATTCGAACGAGATAAGCCAAAATTAATACATTGAAATATGATTTACTTCATTTACCATAAATGAAATATTCAATAATTCTCAGGTGAAAACTTTATTACTTCACTAAATATCAACATTAAACATAATCCAAAATATCATCCATAAATAACAACATAACTACACTAAAAGAAGACCCAACAACAAAATACAATGCTCAAATCAAAGAAGAAATCAACAAACCAAAACTTATAATCCAACACTACACCAAAAAGCACCTAAAATAAATAAAACCAATAGCCCCAAAACTGAACGCGCTATCCAAACTACACAAAACAGACATCCCATTACGTCCTCTAATCAACCACACAAGCACCCCTTCTCATCTTCTAGCCAAATTTCTCGACAAAACTAACCAAAACCATATAAAATTTAATAATCATTGTAGCATAAAAAATAGCCTAAATCTAATAGACAAAATAAAAAACGTAAATATCCCACACAATTCCACCTTAGTCTCTTTCGATATATCATATCTATATACAAACATCCCCATTCCAGAAATCATCAACATCCTCAAAAACATACTTATAGACACAAATACACCACATACACACATCGACAAAATCATCGACCTTACAAAATTAATCACATCTCAAAATTACTTCACCTACAATAACACATTCAACAACCAAAAAGAGGGCCTACCTTTGAGCTCCCCCATAGCTAGCATCTTAGCACAAATATTCATACACCATATTGAACAAAACCACATTTTACACAACAATAAATACTCAGATAACATAATTTACTGGTACAGATACGTCAACAATTATAACATTATATAAAGGTAACACAAGCTGAGCACACATATTCTAAAACACCTTAATTCTATAAACTCAAAACTAACATACACCATCGAAACAGAACAACAAAACTCCCTCAACTTCCTGGACCTTACAATTAAACGAACAGACAAACAAACACATAAATTCAACATATACTGAAAACCCACTAGTACCAATACGACCATTTACAGCTCCTCAAACCAACCACACCAACATAAACTAGCTGCTTACAATACCATGATATATCGCCTGCTTAAAACACTGTTAGACAAAGAAGAGCACTACCAGGAGTTAAACACCATAAAACATATAGCACAAACTAACGGATACAACACAACAATGACTGACAAATTATACAACCACCTAAAAAATAAACCTAATAACCCAAATACAAACACATAACAGGACAATCTCATAAAATACTTATCAATACCATACAGATCATCAAAAATCCACAATCTAACCAACACTTTACGAAAATACAACTACAAAATAGCTTACTACACACACAACACTCTCAATAAACAATTTAAACCAAAACAACAAAATCGATGACATTTACAACGCCACTGGAGTTTACAAACTAACTTGCAGTTCATGCCCCAGTTTTTACATAGGCCAGACAGGGAGGTCATTCTACACACGTTACCAAGAACATATAGAAGCACTAACAAACAATAACTACCAATCAAACTTCGCCAATCATCTCAACTCCACAAAACACAACTACATAGACATAACATCTAATCTACAAATTCTTCATAAACAACACAGAAATAACCAACGCTACACAACCAAAATTGTGTTTGATATAATGAGAGTTTGCGGTGATGTGATAATTGATCTTTGTTCTCGGAAAGACCATACAATATCAAATTTCGTCTGATAAAAAATATGTGATTGCATATTATTTTTCCATATATAACGGATGTCACGTTCAGTGTCTTAAATTTGAGTCCAATACGAAATTCGGCCCCTACTTCAAAATTTTTTTTAGTAATTGGCTTAAGATAAGTTATGTTTTTGTTATTGAATAATTATTTTGACTTTTTAATAAGTAAAAATTATATAATTGGTTTCTTTTTTTTAAGTCGGCTCAGTGTTTTAAAAAAATTTTAATTCAAACATACAGATTGCCAACTAATCAACCTTCTTTGAATGATTTACACGGAATTTGATTATTTTAGATGCTTATAAATACATCCCCTTAAATCTTTTGAATCAGAAATTTAATAAATCTTTTATTCAAACAAAATAAGTCTATGGAAGAAATTATTGAATAGCCTGTGTTTAAATCATAATTTGTTTTTCTGTGTGCTAAGGTGCTTCAACATCATGTAAAATACCTTTATTTATCACGTTCAATATGTTAAATATGAATCCAAAATTGAAATTTAGCACCGACTTCACAACTTTGTGGGTAATAAACCATCGATAGCTTACGTTTCCGTTATTGGAAAATTATTTTTACTTATAACAAGTAAAAGTTATATAATCGGGGTTTTTTTAATGTCAGTTTTGTTTTCTTATTTTTAATTATTTATCATAAAAAATGTTGTTTTCTCATTGCTATAATTAAAATATGTTAAATTATGTAGGGTACTAGTAATTCAAGTTGAAGATGGAAACAACTATTATAAAATAATTTTTATAAAAGAGAATATTTCAACTTCTCCTTAAAGCGGTTTTTGTTTCAATGAAATTGACTTTATACATTATCTTTCAATAAAATCACTAATTATTTTGATATGGGTGTTTTTATTTATATTTTGTGTTGTTTATTTTGAAATAAATTATTATAAAGTTAATTTACTTTCTGTGCGTTTTTAGGATTATCAACTGTAGTCATTGATAAAGTAAGACAATCAGGAATTTCAATAATACTTTGAAAGATTGTGAGGTTTCAAATATATACTAACATGCCTCTAATAAAAAAGAAAACCATGGAGGACTATTTACAACTCATGCCAGAGCTCGGCCATAGAATGAAATTCAGTATTGGACCAGAAATTGTACAATTTTTAGAGAATGAAAGTAACCCTATTGATCCAGCACATATAAAACTACTTATTGCCAACACTTTACCATGGTTGCAGACAACCAGCCCCAGGGTAAATATAAAAAATATTTTATTGTTATTTGTTTTCAAGAGGTATGTTACTATCACTATAAACCTGTAATAAATAAAAAATATATAGGCTATTGTTTAAAAAATGTAAATTAAATATACATTATGAAATTAGGGATAGTTTTAATTATGATGTGATTTCAGTTTGATATTTTATTAAAGATGTTTGAAAATAATGTATACATTTTGATAATACAAGGTTTAATTTCAATAGTCTGAGTTTCTGATAAGTTCTATATAAATCTGTGGAGTATCATAAGCTTTTGTCATAGTGAGAGGATAGGGTGAAACTCATCCAATAATTAAACAAATTAAATATTCTAAATTTGTAGAGCATATACAGAACATTGAAAGATTCTTATTGGCAAACATTCTCTGAAATGTATCAACAAGAAGAAATTGACAACTTTAGGAATGGCAAAACTTATGAGACTATGACATGTATCAACTTTAACAAGAATATTATTTGTTTCAGGTCATTGAAAATGGGCTCAAAATATTGATTACACTTGCTTCACGCTTAGGATCGGATTTTCGACCATATTTACCAATGCTGATACCTAACATTGTTAACAGGCTGAGTGAGTACTCATTTGACACATATTATTTCAACTATAGTAAAAGCAAATACATACAGTTTTATCCACACTATTTTTAAAATACTAATAGTTTAACAGTCACAAACTGTAATAAATATACGTTCAAATAGTTCGGAGCAATCCTTCTCACGCAGCAATAAAGAAGAAAACTGTGTACCTCATAAAATGGCTGTTATTTAGGGGGGAAATGAGTTGCAGAAAAAAGTACAAAAAATTTAAGTCATGAATCTTCATGTTAACTATCTACAACAACATGTACTCTACACTTACATAACAGATATATTCCTGTTTTTATGCCTGATCTCGAGGGTAAACCAAAATTTGTTATATATGTGTTTTAACTCTTTGTTCTTAGATCTATAAAAAAAGTTATGTGTATGTAGTGTCTCCTAGATTTGAAGTTTAAGGTGTCATTCAATTTGTTTTCTTTGTTACATATAGCATTCAATGAAATAAGTGACATGGAGTATAGTTTGGACACCAACTGTCAAATAATTCTTATGTACATGATATTATTATTTTTTATGAATAGTAGACAATCAGCAGAACTAACTGGTGTAAATTAATTTGTCATAACTACAGTAGTTACAGCTCTACATCTTTGCAAAAGAAATATACATGTATTACGTCTATCACTAATTATATAAATAAAATGTGGGTAATATGCTCATGTCTCCAGTTGGAAAGAGTACAGAGAAAAAGTTCTTTTTTAAAAAGGTTTATATATTTTTTTGAAGTGATCTTTAAATGGTAATTACCAAATGACACTCTAAACTTCAAACAAATTAATTCAATATGTTTTTTAAGACATCAGATGTTTATACACTTTCAATTACAATATTTATTATTATTGTTTCCATTGTTTGCAGAAATTGATTATGATCTTAAAATTTTCACGATATGTACAAGGTAATTATTTGTTCAACAGGTGAAAGCAAGGAATATGTAAGAGATAAATGCAAAGATTTTTTAAAGAATCTGGTAGAGAATGGTATTGTTACTGCAAACTATATGATGGATTATCTTATACCAGCTCTAAAAACTCAAAAGACTAACATTAGAGAAGAAGCAATGAAGATGATAATTATAATAATAGGGAGGTAAATAATGTATTAAAATACTTATCAGATTTAAAATACTTAAAAACATTTTTTTAATGCCAATTTCTGTACTTTATTTTTACTATGATAAGACGCTTGGTAATGAATTCAGGCCTTTATATTAAGTATGATTAATATTTTAATAGATGATTTTTAATTAGAAGTTGTTTTATACTAAGAAAAAAAAACAATAGCAACTTATCGTACTGACCTGTTTCAAAACCATATCTTTTCAACTACAAAGTCTATTTTCTACTGACAGTGTCACTAATATTTGGAAACTTCTGCTTTATGGGTCTGAAGGGTCTTGGATACGTTGGTTGTGTACTATTTATTGAAAAAGGATGTAGAATTCATGAAGGTTGTCTCCTAGACCCTCATACTCATATTGTACATGCCTGCAGCCCTCAGTGAAAGCCGTCAGTAGCTATGTCATTGATATTTCCCTACTTGAGTATGCTTTGAATGAGTTTGTCTCTGTAGCCTTTTCTTAGAAAATACATTTATTGCATTAAGTTATTTAAAATTTGTTGAAAAAATAAACTTTTCATCGTTATTGAATTAATTAGTTTACATTTGAGTTTGTTTATTATTTTAATTAAATTAAATGTTATAATTAGTGAGTACATTGTTTTCAAAGCTTACACACAACTAAATTTTTGTATGTGTCAGAAAAAAGCGTTATTTACAGCAAACAAGAAAAAAAATGTTTTTTTTAAAATATAATTTTGAATTTAATTTATGAAATATAACTTGTGAGGCTACAACATATTATGTAAAATTATTAGATTAATTTTGTTTAATTATTTGTATTGAGTATTTCTAAGGTTTTTAAAACTTAATATGTTTTTCAATTAATTGAGCATTTCTTAATCCAAAATATAATGATGGTTTAAACCTCAAGAGTCATGTGTCAATGTTGGCCAATTAATAGTCCATATGAAATAAGAAATGTAGTGAAATTAATATACATGAGAGATTATTCTCAAAAATAATTTTCTACAATCTTCTTTGTTTATTACTGTTTTTCTCAAGACTAATTATTATTTTGTGATTTTGTAAATAGAACCTGAATACAGGTAATACAAATAAATAAGTCAACTGAATACTATTTGGGAGTCCATCTTTTACTTTAATGGCTTTAACATAAGTAACGAATTTAAAATGAAATTGACTTCTAATAACTAAACAGAAATTGGCATAAAAATAATGTAGTCACACTTTCGGTGTTGTACTAAATCTAATAATCACTCAAAATAATTATGTACCAGTTTTAGAATGCAGAAGTTGAATCTAACACCACTTATTCCTCACCTACTGAAATTGATGAATGAAGTTAATCCTGGTATCCGAGGCATGGCTATTAAGACCTTGACTGAAATCTATAAATATTCAGGGTTGAACAATGAAAAATTCCTAAATGATGTTAAAAAGAATTATGTAGGGCCTCAAACAAAGTAAGTGGATAACTAAAAAAAAAGTATTAAATTATCTAATAGAAATATTTGCATGTAGAATTTTTGTGTACATTGTAATTATTATAATGACACTGATATATATATATATATATATATATAGATAGATAGATTTTTTAGATTTTTTGGACTAGGAGACTGACAGACTTACCTTGGTAAGAGTCCACACTGTAGTCTTGAAATAGAAACACATAAAAGCACTTAAACAATGATATATTTCAACCACACAGTGGTCTTTGTCAATCGAAGAGAAAACACAAAAAGAAATATGAGAGAATGAAATAAAATAAATATAAGTTGTAATCACAGACAACAGTTGAATCTGTGATTACAACTTATATTTATTTTATTTCATTCTCTCATATTTCTTTTTGTGTTTTCTCTTCGATTGACAAAGACCACTGTGTGGTTGAAATATATCATTGTTTAAGTGCTTTTATGTGTTTCTATTTCAAGACTACAGAGTGGACTCTTACCAAGGTAAGTCTGTCAGTCTCCTAGTCCAAAAAATCTAAATAATCTTTACCAACCAAAACTAACCTAAATATATATATATATATATAGTTGTTATTGTTAATTGCAAACAATTATTCCACCACTAAGTGCAATTTTTTTACCTTATGTGATGAGGCACCCTTCGGTCACTGAAATTAATTCAGTGATTCGACAATGGGGAAGTGACTGAAAGGTGCCTCATCACATAAGGTAAAATTATTGCACTTAGTGGTGGAATAATTGTTTACAATTTACAATAATAACTTATAAAGTCTGTGCAACGGAAAAATAATGGACAACATGAAATATATATATATATATATATATATATATATATATATATATATATATATACTCATGAATTCATTAAAACATAATCTCTTGCTATATATAACTCTAAAGAGAGGTTTACAGTAAATTATAATAGGGAGAAACCATCAGAGGTATTTTTCATTGAATATAAATTGACTAAGCTAACAATTACAGAAAGTTTCTCTCAATTTGATTATGTTTATGTTGAATGTATAAATTCTATTTTAAATAAAACCACGAATATAAGATGAAACTAAGGATTCTTATAAGACAAAAAAAATGCATTTCTGATGTATTATAACTGGGTGTGTATAATGTAGTAATGCTTTTTCTATAAAATACATTGTTAAAATTCATTCTCTTTAAATTAATTGCTTGGAGTTGGACTGTCAAATGAATAGAACATTTACATTATAATAAATGCTTTAATGATATGAATATAAATAGGGGGATGGAGGAAAATGGAGAGATTATTGAAACATAGCTAGTTGGGTGGATGGAGAAAGATACAGGCTCCAACATAAATGGAGGCAGTTAGACAGATTAACAGCACTGATAAACAAATATGGACACAGTAAGGCAGATATGTCAAATGTGGCATGGATAAGTAGATAGGAATAGAAACAAATAAAATAGAGACAGAGCCAGGAGGCACACATTCACTAGTAATGGTTTGAAAATAACCTGATATCATAAGAATATCTCAATTTGTAATTAACCAGTTCAAATTAATATATGTTATAAAACTTACTTTGAAAAAAATAATTGTTATATGTAAAACTAACATGTAAAAAGTATTATTTTATAAATAGTTTCCTAATTTTATTAAAGGAAATATTTACACTTTCTGAGGTTGAAAAATTGAAATTTTTTAATGATAAAACTTTTTTTAATGTTTGAATTGAATTTTCAAAAAGTGTGTATTTGTAACAATATTTAGTTTTAGAATATTCACGTGTATTTTTGGAATAAAAGATACATTTTATAAGTAGATGATCAAAAATATGAAACTTATCACCAAATAAAATATAAACTGTTTAGATTTTTACAAAATATTACACATTATTTATAACAATTCTTCATGTTTGCTTATACAGAAGTTAATGTATCTAACATCGGTTTTTAGAAACTGATTTCCTTTTCATAAATAATACTAAAATTGATAAAAATCTAATAAAGCTAGGAGTACACACAAACTTTACTACTTATCTCTCCTTCTCTCTCTCTCTCTCTCTCTAGCACCCACACATAAAGACACAAACACGCACACCAAATATGCTCCTATCCATTTTGGTTATCTACTATAATGAATAGATTTTTAAAGTTTTTTACATAAAGAAAAATATTGAGTTATAACGGAATTAAAATATGTTGCTAAGGCAAGGAATTACTACATGTTGCTAAGTCCAAGTTTTAAAATATATCTGGACATGAAACAGTAGCATATGTAGTATATTTTATTTTCAGGGACCAAATCTATTCTTCTACCATGAAGCAAAAATGTTTTCATTTCATTTATGTTCTTTTAAAAATCCATTTTTTTTATTTGGAAAGTAATACAAAAACTTATACACACGCGAGACGTGTATCGCACCATGTTTTGTCAACTAATGGGGTGGCTTTTAAAATTTACGTCACAACATCAGGCGACTTTTACCAACGCTTCTGTTTACTTTCCCACACAAGGCAGGCTTACTCCAAAATGATCAAAATCTTGTCTGTTTCTTGAATTTGGGTATAACTCCTTTATTTGGCATTTTTGCGAATTTTGGTACAGGGCGTCTCCTTTTCCTCTTGAAAAATCGCGTTTCCTCGAATGTCGATGGTGGTTGTAGGTGTATTTTGAGGTTTTCTCTCCTTTCCATGTAATTTACCTGTTTTGTAAAATATACAAAACCTCTTATCCCTGCTAATGGCTTAGCTTTCACATTTTTATTTATTACGAAATTTTAATATCATTGGGACGGCATTTGTTAATCCCAATTCTGCCCGTCGCAGTGTGTGTGTAACCTAATTTTAGCAGTATAGATTTATTTTATAAAGTGTGAAAGTCTTGGAGACCCTGTAGAAAGAAAACAATAATTGATGTAACTTGATTTAACATTTGTTAATCCCAATTCTGCCCGTCGCAGTGTGTGTGTAACCTAATTTTAGCAGTATAGACTTATTTTATAAAGTGTGAAAGTCTTGGAGACCCTGTAGAAAGAGAACAATAATTGATGTAACTTGATTTAACATTTGTTAATCCCAATTCTGCCCGTCGCAGTGTGTGTGTAACCTAATTTTAGCAGTATAGACTTATTTTATAAAGTGTGAAAGTCTCGGAGACCCTGTAGAAAGAAAACAATAATTAATGTAACTTGATTTAACATTTGTTAATCCCAATTCTGCCCGTCACAGTGTGTGTGTGTGTAACCTAATTTTAGCAGTATAGATTTATTTTATAAAGTGAGAAAGTCTTGGAGACCCTGTAGAAAGAGAACAATAATTGATGTAACTTGATTTAACATTTGTTAATCCCAATTCTGCCCCTCTCAGTGTGTGTGTAACCTAATTTTAGCAGTATAGATTTATTTTATAAAGTGTGAAAGTCTCGGAGACCCTGTAGAAAGAGAACAATAATTGATGTAACTTGATTTAACATTTGTTAATCCCAATTCTGCCCGTCGCAGTGTGTGTGTAACCTAATTTTAGCAGTATAGATTTATTTTATAAAGTGTGAAAGTCTTGGAGACCCTGTAGAAAGAAAACAATAATTGATGTAACTTGATTTAACATTTGTTAATCCCAATTCTGCCCGTCGCAGCGTGTGTGTAACCTAATTTTAGCAGTATAGATTTATTTTATAAAGTGAGAAAGTCTTTGGAGACCCTGTAGAAAGAGAACAATAATTGATGTAACTTGATTTAACATTTGTTAATCCCAATTCTGCCTGTCGCAGTGTGTGTGTAACCTAATTTTAGCAGTATAGATTTATTTTATAAAGTGTGAAAGTCTCGGAGACCCTGTAGAAAGAGAACAATAATTGACGTAACTTGATTTAACATTTGTTAATCCCAATTCTGCCCGTCGCAGTGTGTGTGTAACCTAATTTTAGCAGTATAGATTTATTTTATAAAGTGAGAAAGTCTTGGAGACCCTGTAGAAAGAGAACAATAATTGATGTAACTTGATTTAACATTTGTTAATCCCAATTCTGCCCGTCGCAGTGTGTGTGTGTGTGTGTAACCTAATTTTAGCAGTATAGATTTATTTTATAAAGTGAGAAAGTCTTGGAGACCCTGTAGAAAGAGAACAATAATTGATGTAACTTGATTTAACATTTGTTAATCCCAATTCTGCCCGTCGCAGTGTCTGTGTAACCTAATTTTAGCAGTATAGATTTATTTTATAAAGTGAGAAAGTCTTGGAGACCCTGTAGAAAGAGAACAATAATTGATGTAACTTGATTTAACATTTGTTAATCCCAATTCTGCCCATCGCAGTGTGTGTGTGTGTAACCTAATTTTAGCAGTATAGACTTATTTTATAAAGTGAGAAAGTCTTGGAGACCCTGTAGAAAGAGAACAATAATTGATGTAACTTGATTTAACATTTGTTAATCCCAATTCTGCCCATCGCAGTGTGTGTGTAACCTAATTTTAGCAGTATAGATTTATTTTATAAAGTGAGAAAGTCTTGGAGACCCTGTAGAAAGAGAACAATAATTGATGTAACTTGATTTAACATATGTTCAATTGTTTATAATTTGCTTGCAATTGTAGTTCAAACGGGATTACACCTTAATTCTGACACAATCATAGTTGGTAATTAGAAATTAAACAGCTTCAAAACAACAACAGGGATAAAATTAAATTAATTATCTTTTGGTGAGGGGGAAAACGTTTCAAGGATTTTGTTATTTTTTTGCTCTAGTTAAGAATCTTCAACTAAAGAAATAAGTACAAACCTTTCTATCGATTATTTAAGTTAACCACATTTACCCATTCACTGCTCTAAAAGCATCAATAAATATCAAGATAATGGAAATGCACATTTTTGTTCTATACAAATTTATGTTTATCAATGTATACATGACCTATGCTGTTCATTTTGCCCTTTGAAAAGGAGAATGCTATTTATGATGCACATTTTTGAAGGTAGGTTAGAAAACGTGGTTTTATTGCCACAACATCTTTGTAAGCACTAAAATTTTGCATGTACAAACACACAAATTGTCACAAAACATCGTAATTATATGCAGATTATAAAAATGCACTTAAACATGAATTTACGACCATAGAGACTTGTAGAGTAAGAACAGAAAAGTGTATGAGCTTTTTGTACCATTAATAATAACATTGTTCTTCTCCTATTTCCAAAAGAGAACAGAGTATTTGAGTATATAATTTATTAGCATTCATTTAGAAATATTATGATTACGTCCAATGTTTGTTGTATTAGACTTATATATATTTTTTTTAAGGCTGGATAATTTATTCAAAATATTTGATGAAGTTCCTATTGTCGAAGTATTAGCTGCAACTCGTGGATCAAGCTTTATTGGTGGTGAGTTCTACATTTTATTCTATTTTTCAATTAATATTTTTCAGCGTATTTTTAGTATCAATATCCAACTTGTGTCATTATGAAATTGTTGAGTAAATAGTGATCTGTTAAGTAGTAGCTTTGCAATGACTCATGCATTGAATACAAAAATTAAAGCTACAAATTGAATCACTCTATAATAAACCACATATAAAGAAATCTTCTAATCAAAATTGAAGCCACAGTTTTACATAATAAAAATAAGAAAATATGTTATTTGACATCATTATGCTATTATAGTTATTATTCAGCATTTGTAATCTAATCATTTTTTAAAATCTAAATATTTCCAACTAAAAAATCCAATAAAAGATATTCATATCTTAAAAAGGAGAAAGATTTTCTATTAATAATAATATTGCCTTGAATGTTTGATGATTTAAATTTTTAAGTTTTTATATACATTAAACTGCCCTGAAATTGGCTCAAGATCTTTAGGAATCTTTCTATCTACCCGTTTAAAATTTTTTAAACATGTTCTAACTTGAAATTCTATTGGCTCTATAAGGAAGGTCTGTTACTATTTGTGGCAGTTTTCTATTATTTAATGAAAGTTTTATGATTTGTATTTTGTACTTATATACAATCACTTATCAACTTGTGGATTTACCAAAGTTTTTAGTGTAAGAGTTTTTAGTGAAAAACTAGTAGCTCAAGTGAAGATGGAGTTAAATAATATTGTGTCATTTATTTTGAATATGTCTTCTAAAAGATCTTTTATGGTTTTACAAAAGTAAAAATTTAAATACTTTCTGGGTTGAAAAGCTCTACTGAAGTATTTTAAAAATAGGTTTAAAAAAAGTTCAATTTTATCATAATATTTTTAACTAAATGAAATATTTCAATTTTTAAGATCTGTAAATATGTAGCAATTATCCTTGGATACTTTCTGAACTTGAAATTTATTATTGCCTTCAAAATTATCTCCATTAGTTGCTATTTAAATCCTAACATTATGTCTTGCTGATGAATTATTTTAAATCTAATTAGTTCTACAATTTTACCTCATATTCAAATGGATAATTGATTTACAAGGTTTTTCTGCCCTACCTTTGATATATTTCATCTTTATAGCTTTTCTTGTAGTCTTATTTCGTTCTTGTTACTTACTTTGCAACTATTAGTTGGACCTAATTGTGTGCATCTATTTCACAGGTGTGGCACTATATCTGATTGTTTACATGATTTATTGCTGAACCCAAATTGACATCACAGCTTGCAAAATTTTCAAGCATTTTTAGTTGGTTTAAAGTTTTTGTAAATTGTTGAAACTTATACTATCAATTAATGTTTTTTGTACCATTTTATCATAATTAATTGGAATAATTTGTACAGATTGTCTAATATTTTCTAATATTGCAGATAAGAATTATATCAATAAGTAAGTCCTTTTACAACTATATATATTGCAGTAGAAGGTAAAAACAAAATAGCAAAATGTATTTTTATTTTGAATTTTTTGGGGTGAAAATTGTTGTGAGTATTTTTTCTGCTTCATGTGGAGTAAAGTCCTAATTGTAAATCTCAGCCCCATCAGGGAACTGTGCATGGCTATGTAATATAATAATGTTTATTTTCTCATTTTTAATATCAAGGGACATGCTTTTTTTGTTTAGCTGTACCAAGTAGGGTGACCTGCAAAATTCCTGACAAGTCTGTACAAGACCTTACTGCCTCTACAAGTGCATTACAAGAACGAGCACAACAGCTCAAAAGCAGGACTTTGCGATCATCACAACACTCTCGCAATACCTTGCAACCATCACGACACACTCTCAAGGACTTGGCAGCTTCCCAGCAAACTCTCAAGGGCTTGCGGCTATCACAGCTATCTCTCGCTCATTTAGAGAATATAAAAGGAATGTCGAGAGCACAAGAAAGACTTGGTACTTATTCAGGTAGGTTCGTAGACATTTTACCTTATTTACTGTTCATCAGGAAAAATAGTGTCACCAATTTTAAAAAAAATCATATCTTCCTACATATATTCATGACAGAGGTTGTGTGGAGAAACTCAATGCTGTAACTATTATATCAGACATTTTCAAAAATTAAACTCTTAGACATCGGTAATGTCTAACCACGTGTACTTGTCAGTACTTTCATTTTTATTATTGAAAATACTATAAGGAGAAATGCTTTAGTTCTTCGTCTTCCTGCAATTAAAACAAATTTAAGAATAAACTAATGTAGCATTATCATTTCCACACTTTAGCCTGATGTGTGAGAGCTCTCAATGCAAGATTTTCCAATCATTTAAGTAATAAATGTTCTTAGGACCTTTGTTTTTTGGGTTCTGAGAAAGGTTGACTTGACACTGTTATACAGGGTTATGTGAAAGACATTGTGTACAATAAACCAATCAGTGGTTTGGAACATGTCGGACAACAGAACACTGATGCCATTGACAGAATCTCACCAGACATGATCCACTAAATCTGGATTGTAGTAAATAAATTCAGTCGGTGCATTTATCAATACAATAGTTGGCAATATTATTTCCAAAAGCGTCTAAGTTTATTTTTTTCTCAATGACTACTTTTTCTCAATCTGCTACTTTTTCAATGACACTGTACTATATTTATTGACACTTCAAAAAATTTGTTCTAATATAGTGTTAAAATTTTGAGTGGCTAGAAAATATAACATTTGTGTTAATTGTTTGCTTCCAATTTAAACAATAATTATTCATTATTATTAGTTATTATTAATAAAACTAGGAGAGACTTTTATCATAGTGGAGCACTTACCTACAGCCTTTGTGTATGCTGTAGTGTACATAGCTGCCAGCCAAACCCCTTTCTCCTTGCAGCTTCCAAAGCAAGGCACTCACACAGCCCATGGATTAATCTCTCCTCTTGGTACTCGTCGCATCTCTTGCACACAGGGGTCCTAGATCTTCCAATTTTGAATTCAAACCCTCTCATATTCCCATGGTCTGTGACCAGCTCTACAGAACCTCTGAGTAGAGGTCTACTTAAGGAGAGTAGTTCTTTACCCCACAAGTATCCCCACAGTACCTTGGAATAGTTGCACCCCAAAGTCGCATTCCATTAGTTCCTGGACAAACTGTCTAAATTTGCCGTGATCCTCTTTCAAGCCTCCTTAGTCTTACCTAAAGCCTTCAGAGCTGCCTGACTGTCTGAGCAAATCCAGATGGTCTTGCCCCTCTTGCCAAACCCTATTTTCTCCTTAGCACATAGTTTGATTGCAAGTACCTCTACCTATAAAACAGAGTTGTAATCTTCCAGGAGAAGACAGAATCTGTCTTGGTGTCTCGGTCCGATAAAGCTGGCTCCCACTCTTTCCTTCATCTTGGACCTATCAGTGAACCAGATTCCACTATGTTTGGGACTACACCCAGACCATACCTCTCGCAGAAATATGGATTTTGTAATTTATTTTTTCCTTTATAAGAGACAGTATCTTATCCTGAGGTTCTTTCCAGAGCCCCTTCAGTGAATCACCGAATAGGTGTTTATGTCGTTTGCTTATTGTCTTCCACAACCCGGTACAATTTAGCTAGTATGGAGTTTTCATTGCCTCCATCCTAATTTGAAGACCCAAGTAGCTTCCAATCCAGATTAACTCCCATATATTTAGCGCTCTCAACATAGTTTATTTTGGTATTACGAATTCCCATCATCTCCAGTGATTTAGTTTTATATCGCTTAGTGAAGATGAGTGCCACAGGTTTCTCTCCTTGAATACATAGTGCTTTTTCCCTGCACGATGCTTCGCTTACCTTGAGTGCCTCTTGAAGCAGGTCTCTGAGGACATCTTCAATGACTTTCTAACATGGTTAGCTATGTCGTCTGCATATCCTACCATATTAACACCCATTCCACTGAGTGTCCTTAGTAGGCTGTCCATGAGAAGGCTCCACAGCAGTGGTATACTACCTCATCCTAGGGGCAGCTTATATGAGACCGTCTCACTTATCGTGCACCTCATCCAGGATGTGGTACTTATATGGTTTTCCAAGGAACTCATAATCCCATTTATAATCCTGTGATCATTTGCTGCTCTCTTGATGGCCGCCTAGAGGTACTAATAAAAGCTCAATCCACATCAAGAAATGCCCCAATACATATCCCCTTGTTGACCTGACCATCAATGGAGTCCACAACTGACAAAAATGCAGTCTCCACTCACCTACCAGTCCAGTAGGCGTGTTAGTCCTGATGAAGCGAATACTGCTTCAGAGGTCCCTCCTTCAAATAGTGGTCCACCAGCCTTTCCAGTGTCTTTAACAAGAAAGATGTAAGGCTCATAGGTCTGAAGTCCTTTACCTCTCTATAACCTTTCCTCCCTGGTTTTGGGATAAAGAGGATAAAGATAACTTTCATTTTAAGCCACTACCTTGGCCTGCAACACAGGCCCTGAGCAATCCCGTCAGTGGTTCTATAATTTCCTCCATAGAATTCTGTAGTAATGGGGGAGTAATATTATTCAATCCATGCACTTTAAAAGGCTCAAAAGACAGACTTGCCTCTCTCACCTTTTGCTCCGAGATCACCTACCCAGTTATATTCTAGTCCGCCCTTGGCACCATATGACAGAGGTTATGAGTACCATTCCCTTCTGGTCTAATATTGGGAAAACTGTTCCTCATCAGCAAACGCAGGGTTTCCTCCGGGGTGTCAGTAAAGCTACCATTAGCCTTCTTGACAAACTAAAGCTGTCTCTTTAGTTCATCTGCTAACACCTTAAACAGTCTAGCAGTGACACTCAGTGTGCTAGTCTCTGAGCACCACTTTTCCCAAGAAGCACATTTAACCTTCTTTATAAGGTTTTTATAGAGACACTGGATGTCTATATATGCTTGCCAGGTCTCAACTGTATTCTTCTTCCTTGCCCTAATTAAGAGCCATCTAGTCTCTTTCCGTCTTGCCTCTAGCTCGCAGTTCCACTTGAGCATAGAGCCTGGTATTTATCCACAAGAACACCCATTTTCCCTCAAACGACATGAAAATTGTGGTCCTGATGTAGGCTTCAGTATTCGTTTGGTGTAACATACTTACCAAGGAGGTCTGACATCACCACACCGCATGGAAGACAACTCTCCTTATTGTGGCAGTAATGATCCGGTGATCTGATATGGTGGACTCATCCGGAACCTTCCAGTCATGCACCCACTTTACCGTCTGTCTATTACAAAAAGTGATATCTAGTATCTCCATTCTGTTTGAAGTGACAAATGTTGGTTCAGCACCTGTGTTTAGAACATCAAGGTTTTCTTCAATCAGGAAGGCGAGGAGCTCTTCTGAGAGATACTCATTTGTGTCTGTGCTGCCCCACACCTCATTATGAGCCTTGGTCTCACAGCCCACCACGATTCCTATATACCTCTTCCCTACCGTACCGAACTAACTTAGTAATTCTGCAGGAAGCAGTTCTGCTCATTCACTAATCTGGCTGTAGTAAGCGGAGACCACGATGAACTCCCTGCTTTGACTTACTTTGCTCTTACCTAGAACTCTAACCACCACAAGGTTTCTGCTTGAGAATTCTTGAATTAGCATGGCTTCTAGTCTTCTGACGATCACACATGCCCTGTTCCCCACTTGTGTAGGTGTGCTTGGCTGAAGCCAGACCCCTTATACGGTTACTGGCCAGCCACAAAGATATGCTGCGACTCCATTCCTCAAGTACACGTCCCTGAACCGCGGAACAAAACCTCCACTAAGAATGTTCAAAATTGAACATTTAAGGTGTTCAAACGCCACCATTCACATGCTCACGCCTACACTATGCCCAAAGGTCACTAGTACTCTCGGTAGGTTAGCGGATATTGACGAGAAAGACGACCTAACAGGCTTAGACCCTTGTCTATTCCTTGTGACCTCTGACCAATCTCAACTCCTTTCCAATATTTTCCTCTCTTTCTCCTGTCGTATTAGGATCTTTCCAGATCCATTGTCTTCTAGGCTGATAGGACGGGTCCTAGCCCCAGTCTCCGTAAAACCTTTCTGACCCTGGACGGGTGTTTTTTCAAAGGTGGTGGTGGTAGTTCTCTGCCCTTCGCCTACGCCTTCTTTTTGTCAGAGTGCTTTCCTCCTTTGTACCCCACTCATTCCACCTGTTGCCTTCGAAGCTAATTTTCCATCTGTCTCTAGGGGGGCTGAAGCCACATTCATTGGGACAGATTCGTCGGTAGATTCTAGGCCCTGACCAGTTGAATTACTTTTATAATTTTTTGCTATGTATGTTCCCACGAGCAGCTAGGGAAGAAAGGTCCGCCGCTGCAGAGCCCCGATTACGCCTGTAATCTCAGGGGTGGCGCCAGGTGCCCCTGAGGCTCCTATAAAAACCCTCCTTACCATGATGTCCTCGAATCTACACTGACCACATAACACCTTCAGATCAGGGGTGGTAGTACCCATCCATACCACCATCCTAGATGAAGGTGCTTCTTAGTTGCCGCCCACAAAAGAACAGCAGGGCAAGAGCCGGGTAGATCACAACCCTTCAAGGGCTAGGGACTGGCCCCTTTTTTTGAGCCCCCTCCATGCACTGACACATTTACCCAGATCTCCTGTTTATAGGGAGCCACATACATACAGCTCCGCTCAACCCATCCCATACGTGCGGATTAAGCCTCTCCACCAACGTCCAAGGTCATGCAACCCATAGGAGAGGTTAACTATTGATATACCCTTACACTTTGGTAAGTGTGTGTGTGTATATATTTATATATTTAAATATAAAATATGTTTTCTTGTTTAATAATTTAAAACAACATGGGTTATTCAAATTCAAGAATCTTTATTATTTTATATCCAAAGCTTTTCGTTGGCAAACAGTATCAACATCATCAGGAATGAAAATTACAATAATGTAAGCTATAGGCCTAAAACATATGTTGAAAAACATATGTTTTAGGCCTATAGCTTACATTATTGTAATTTTCATTCCTAATGATGTTGGTACTGTTTGCCAACGAAAAGCTTTGGATATAAAATAATAAAGATTCTTGTATTTGAATAACCTATGTTGTTTTAAATTTATATATTTTTAGGTTAGTTTTGGTTGGTAAAGATTATTTAGATTTTCTGACTAGGAGACTGACAGACTTACCTTGGTAAAAGTCCACTCTGTAGTCTTGAAATAGAAACACATAAAAGCACTTAACCAATGATATATTTCAACCACACAGTGGTCTTTGTCAATCAAAGAGAAAACACAAAAAGAAATATGATAGAATGAAATAAAATAAATAAAAATGTGTTTCTATTTCAAGACTATAGAGACTCTTACCAAGGTAAGTCTGTTATATAATGTTTTTGTAGTGCATAAAATTGGAGCTCCGACATTTCTGTCAGAATATCATCTACAATTGACAAGGTTTACCTTGTGAATAGTATTTTGTATTCTTTTTCATCTATTTTAAGATTACAGATTGAACTATTACCAAGGTAAATAAGTCATTATTCTTTCTAGTCCAAAAAATCTCAAATAGGCTTACAGCTCTACCAGAACTAACGCCTTCTCTCACTATCTCTATCTATCTATAAACCCATATTTGAGATGTATAAGCTTATTTGTCAAAATCTACATTTTTGTAAATGTTTATAGATTTCGAGAAAAAGATTTCGAAACATCACAAAGATCTAGAACGTTTGAAATTATTTTTGGGACCAGTGGTAACGAAGGTGATGTTTTTGTCGAGAAAGCAGGAGCTGAGAGATAAGGCCAAACATGAAGGAACAAAGGAGGCAGGTGATGACGAGGTACTGAAAGAAGATGATACGATAATAATAATTGACAGCCAAGAAAAAAAAAAGCAAGAACAAGTTGTTAAGCCAAGTTTAATAACCATATACAAAAACATAGAACTGGCACCACTAGATGGTGATGACAGTGTAACGTGCGTAACAGACACGTCACATGTAGATACAATAATGAAAGCTGATGAAGTAAGTGCAATAAGTAAATCTCAAGAAGAAATACAGGGACCATTTGGAGGTGATGATGTGCATATAATGGCTACATCTGAACAACAAACAGGGGGAAAAGGTGATGAGGTAAGCAAGATTTCAAGCAGAAACGCCTAAACAAGATGATTAGATATACATAATAGCCAGTCCTCAAGAAAAAATACTGTAAATGTTTTGTCAGATATAGATATTGAATTTTTAAACACAATATCAAGACAATATCTATTGTGTTTTTAAACACAAAAGACAAGCCATTTAAAATTTTTTAGATTATATAGCACATAGGTATCATATGTGAAAATGCTTCCTACAAAAACCCATTTGGGGTCTTGCTTAACTTCTATATAATAGATATAAGTTTTTGTTAAAATTCATGTAATTCTGTTCTGCTAAAAAAAAAAAAAAATGCTACATTGCATGTTGATGATATAGCAAACTTGAAATAAATTATGGACAAGCATTGTAAGAAGACTGAATCTTCAAAGAATGACTAACATTTGATAGTAGGTATGCATGAGAGAGAGTGGCATCTGAAGATCTACTGGAATAATATCATAACACATCTATCTGTTTAGATTAACATAAATAATTTGTAACGATTTTCAGGATAAACATTTAAAGTGCACATTATTTCTCTAAAATTATTTTAATGTTTTGTCCTTAATTTCTTCTTTTGCAATTAATTTCTTTATTCTAAAAGTATTCTTACTTGTTAATAATGTTGCTCCAGAGAGCTAAAATTATTATTTTTTTGTTATTTTTACAATAAAACTTACTTAAGTAAAAACGTATCATTTTTAATATCCTCATGCAGTCTTTACCTAAATCAGCTTGTTAACTCTTTGAGTCTTGTAGCGTCTACAATGCTGATAGTGTAAAATCTGCAAAAATTACCAGAGTTGACCCAGTAGACAATCCGTAATATATTATTATTTCATAAAGCAATCAATTTTTTTTATGGGTTCTCCAGCTCACGGCAATCCTAATGTTTTGAACTATTGATTAGTGCTAGATTTTTTCCTTCCACTTCATTAGTCAAATAGGATGATACAACTGTTTGACATTAAAGAAACTTTTCAAGTTGTTTTGAGTGGTCATATTTTTACTTTTTTTTTATTATAAGTACTTAAATATTATTGTTTCATTATTAAATAAATATTGTAAATAATATACTGGTGTCTCTTATAAAAGTTTTTATTAGTAATTTTTTCTGGGGGGAAATCACTATCATTCTCAGAAAAACAAAAATTTAGCACAAGTGAAACCTTTATTACTGTAAAACTGCTCACTGTGTAAGTACTTTATGAGTCTTTGAGAGAGTTTTTGTTAAAGAGGTTGTCACATGGGGCTAGAGTCATGTTTATGGTAGGGATGGGAACATTTGGGACAGACTAAGAAGAATAGGAAGAATAAAGACGAATAGATGAGAACTGTAACTGGAAAGGAAGAGGAAGCATTTGCTGCTGTACAAGCTGACACTTTTGGGGATATAATTGGATGATTTTAAAAAATACATGTATACCTCCAGAAGCTATGTGGAAAGCATTTTCTTGAAACTGGTGAACAGAAAAGGTTGAATTCTGAACCTTATACAATATAAGGTCAGTCATCCTATGTAACTGACCTCTAGAGTACTCTTCTAGATCCAAACAATCTTGAGAATGGTAAATACCGCTTATGTTCTCTGTATCCGGAAACTGCAGAAAATCTCACGTTATTGGGATTCCCAGCTTCACTTAATCAGAGACAATTCACTTGGGGTCATGATGAAATCTAGCATCATTGAAGCCTTCAACCTGTCCATTGCAGTGGCAAAAACATCAGGCATAAACACCCCTATCATTCGTTTTGGTAAAAGATGTGAAATTAGTCAAATAGAAGTAAAAGTTGAGGTGAGAAAATGATTTAGGCCAGACATGTGCATCAGCCTTCTGCTGTAAAAAATATTCAAGAATAAAAAATATTGATGAGTGGAATATATGAGATATTATTATATGACTGAATATAAATGTATCTTATGATTATTAACCAACCAATTCATATGTTTTAGAGGGGTAAAAGAGAGGCGCAAGGGGATAACCTGTTTACTATAATTGGATTTATATGATCATTACCTCTTACTTGCGTTATATAGTATGATAACATGGAAAAGTAAAAGAATAAATTAGTACAACTAAATATTTGTAGTTGTGCAAATAAATATTAAAGGCAAACCCGACAAAAGTACATTAAGTGTTACACGTTATTTCTTTAGACCTACAGAACTTAAACTCCATTTTTCTGTCCTTAGTAGCACATTTATTGACTAAATCGCCAAAAACACCTATATATTCAGTTTTACTTATAAAAATAGTTCACATTCTATGGATTTTAGACCAAAAAGAGAAATACTCAATTGACCACTGTTTAAATAGGTCTTTATCCTTTTTGATGCAGAAAAGACTGCTCTAAAAATGTTATAGTCACGGGAACTGTGTATATTACAGAAACAAACAAATTAGAGGAATAGCTGGTTTCTGCATAAAGTTGGAGTCAAATAATCTGCAAAGTTCTTTTAGCACAGAATCCTAGCTTCTTTCATAACTTGGATATCTACCCTCTCTTCCTGCTCTACTCTTAACCCTTGACCTGTAATTTTAAGACTTAAGATTCTTATTTATGAATAAATTTTGACTTTTTCCTTCTCTGCCCTCCAATCATAAAATTTTTATTTTCAAAACTTGAATACCTTATAATTTCAGTAGCAAGATTGATTACAATTAGTCAATTACAATAATGAAAATGTTCAAAGTAGGCCTACATACTTACCTTATCCAATGACAGATTTTGGCATCTCTGCCATTCTCTGCCTAGCCTTCCAGTAGAAACAAGGCTGACTTCGCTATTTCACGTCTTAGAAAGCTGTGCAGTTCTGAAGATGAGGGTTGTCCATCTTGCAGAGAGGGCAAATATCCAAGGCTGCTAATCCTATTTTAATAAAGCGGGCTTGGAGATAGTCATGATCCATAGGAATTCTTAATTTGGACTCAACTTCCACACCTGATATGGTATGTGGTATTAGTACTGTGTGCACCAGACCCTTCCATATCTTTTCGAAGCTCGTTTCTTGTTGGCTTTCCCTTGTTTTTCCATTGATAGTTGATTCTAACAGGCTTCTTGCTGTCAATAGAGAAATTGGATTATCAGGCTGTAGCAAGGCGTTACCTTTCTTCGCTAGCTGGTCTGCGAGTTCATTTCCTTCAATGGCGACATGGCTAGGGAGCCATTGCAGCAAAATGTACCACCCTTCTTCAATCAAGCTTGCCAAGGCCTTTTGTGCATTCATTGTTTGCACACAGTCGGTTGAGGTATTACTTTAATTCTAAGTTTTTCGACATGAATGAGTTGGTGATGTTTGTGTTCTGAATCGCGATGCCGCAGGTTTATATTTATCCCAGTATCTATAGTCAATTTCCCTCTCCCTCTCCCAGAATGTAACTACTGATTTCTTCCTGCAGTTTTGCAGTGGCTTCACTTCCGCTGGAAATTGCATTGCAGTTAATGGTGTCAATGTTGCTCCACCAATTAATTTTTACAGTGCATTGTTCTGGACAACCTCTCATTTCCTTAGATTAACATTGGAAGGAAAAGCGATGACTTAAAAAGGATACTCAATAACTGGGAGTATATGCATTTTATAAGCTGTGGCTATCACATCCTGCCCTGCTCTTCATTTTGTAGTTGCTAGTCTCTTTAGGAGATTATTTCTTCTTCAAGGTTTTTTAGTTGCGGTTTGTATTTGCTTGAACTAACTAAGTCTGTAATGGAAGTTTACGCCCATTCACTTAATTACGTTAAAATGTATGTTACGGTTCGCATATGACAGTTTTTTATGTATAAAATGAAAGTACAAAATTGGCTAGTACTGTATGAACTTGTTTACTTCCTGACATTAGCTTAATAGCTTTTGTTGACAAAATCATGCCTTTAGGCATGAAGTGTGTTAAAACTGTTAAGTCATTAAACTTAACCTCTTCTTCAACCCTTTTTTAATCAAATTAACCTGATGACGAAATATCGTCGTATTCGTACCTTCCGGTTATTGGTCTCAACCCCTTGCTCAATCTAATTAACCTGATGATGTCAAAAATCATCGTATTCGAACCAGTGTTCTTCCAATCGTTAGTCTAATCGTCTTTGCCAACAAAATAATGCTGTGTGCTAGGTCCTCAATCCTTTCTTAATCTTTAATCTTAATAATTTTTTTTCATTATTACTTTTTTTATTTTTACAAATTCTTTTCAAATTTTATAAAGAACTAGCAACTCCGTTGCTGCTTTTACCGCACAAGTTTAAAGTTGTCACTCTTTACATAAACATCATAATGATGGTATATAATTAATATAAATAATAATATAAGGAGTATTTATTGTTTAGTTACTGAAATTAGAAAAAAGTAGTTTATTTTAAAAATTTATTTATCAAATCTGTTGACAAAAATATACAAATGAGTTACTATTTTACTACTAATACCTTTTCAGTATGAAATTTAACAATTCTTTGAAATGCATATTGATTCATCGAAGAACTTAGAATATGTAAAATAAAATTCCGAACACTCATCTCTCAAATAACGTTTGCACTTAAAACATTCTGTAACAACTAGTTTACAATTTAGTGAACACGTTTTATGTTTTACATGAGGTGTATTGGTTTCCTGACAGCTATGATTTTGAATTTTACAATTTATACAAATAACAATATCATCTATACCATTATAATAAAAACTCTTAAATTTAATACATAAAATAAACTACCTTGCAATTTTATTCTTAACATACATACAAACACACATACATATATACATACATACATTCATACATACATATTTACGTACATACACACGTACATACATACATTCATACATACATACATTTATACCTACATACATACATTAATGCATTCATACTTGCATACATATAACTTACATACACAAACATACATACAAACATACAACATACATACCTACAATACCTACATACATAAATACAAACATACACAAACACATACATACACATACACACATACATACATACATACAACATGCATACACACACAATACACACATACATACATACATACCTTACTACATACATACATACATACATACACACACAAATACATACATGCATTCCTACTTACATACGTACAGACATACATACATACAGTACATACATACATATACGTGTGTCTGAAATGATGTATACAAAATTTCAGAATGGAATACAGTTGGGTTCGTTATAAACTAAACTTAAAATCTTTTGTACACACATGTCTTGTGGTATATAACAAAATAAAATTAGTTTTACTTAGCTCTAAATATAAAGCCATAGTTTAGACAAACAATTTTTTCAAATTAAATACTAAATTAGAACTTACGTGTGAGACAGTCGTTGCACTAATGAAAACTATTCTGACGAAACAATGTGAAAACATATTTACTAATATTGACTATACCTTCAAGGCAATAGTTTAGTATTTAAAATTTTCCTCATTTCGAAAAGCCTTGAAAGTCTGTACTTCCCATACTCTCATTGTAAACAGTGTTTTATTGTTAGCAATAGTTGTGAGCAAAACACATGCACATACATTCGAGATTAACATTAGATTTTGTTCCTAATCTGGACGTTACTAGACACTGTAAACAAATCACCATATTGTGTAACTCATGCATTAGACCAATAACATAAAATAAGCACTTTTTTGAAATCTTTTAAAAATTAATCAACTATTTACATCATATAACAAACAATTATGCATTACTTTTCCCCAGGTTATTTTTTATGACACTTAATGAAGTTGAACTATACTGATTTTGGGTTAGCTGCAGGCACGGCTAGAGATATGCTAGAAGACAGTTGTGTAATTTAGCCATATATGCAATAGCACTTAGCATTCCTACACAATACAATTATCATATTACAAGAAATCCAGAGTTTATTCTTTGTGCTGGCTTTTGAACTCAGATTTTAAAATTTTATATTTTATTATTATATCTTTCATCTTCAACTGAAATTACTAGTTCAACTTATATACACATCAACACGTATTAATATGTAAATGGTTGCCTATAGAAAGGCTTAATTTTATGCAAATGAGAAAGGGTGTTTGGAAGATATGTCACATTGTTAATTAAAATCACAGAGCTGTCAATAAGAATAAATACCTATAATTGGCTATCTTTGTTTTAAGTGCATTAGTGTATGTATATTTATTTTTCATAATACTGTTTCAAAAATAATTGATTTCAGTACTCGGCATATTAAATAAACATGACAATTCCAAAGTATAGATCTAGGAAAACAGGGAGTTTTCTTTACCTAATTCTTAATAATTATACATTTGGCTGGTAGATATAATGAAAATCTGATAAATTTATTGGTTAAGCATTTGAAATCGGCTGTTTTTATTAATTTATAAACATAAACAAAATTGTCAATTATTTAGGAGAAATATTACTATGCAATTATGGAAAATACATAATTACATTTAAAAAGTACAGTTTTTTCTTTCAAAAGACTATGCAAATCATTTAATTAACCCTACAGTGAACGGGCTGGGTCTGTGAGACCCAAGCGTTTCTATATTAGGTTATTTATAAAGTCAGTTGCATTGTAGATAGCTGGTTTCCTCTGTACCTTCCCAAAATAGTCCACAGATAGCGATAGTGTCATTGTTTTTGCCAACTTGGCTCTTAGTCATCATTTGTCATGCGATAAAGTATAGTGTGGTATACAGGTTTTTCTTTCAAAAGACTATGCAAATCATTTAATTAATACATATTTTCATATTGAAATACCAAAGTATTTGTGCACTATATATTTTGTATATGCAATATCAAAATACTATATTTGTACAAAATACTAATAACTGTGTTCTACTATAGTTTATGAATAAAAATACTCACTGTGTTAGTGTTTAGAAAACGCTCCTCTACGCTCTTCGAAGAAATTCAGTCATTTCTCTTGACTCTGTTATTTCCAAATAAACTGTTTTTTTTTTTTTTACCAAAAATGTTCTTTCCTATAATAGCTTCTATATCTGAATTTGTGTTACATGAAAATTAATATTATTACACATTTAAATAACAATTTTCTGTTTTTATTTTTTGACTTGGAAACTAGGCAAGACGAACTTCTCGATAATTCTAAAAAAACTTTTAAATTTCATAAGGAAAATGGTAGCAAATATAGTATTATGATATTGCATATACAAAATATTCAGTGTATAAATGCTTTGGTATTTCAACATGAAAATATTTATTAATTAAATGATTTGCATAGTCTTTTGAAAGAAAAATACTGTACTTTTTAAATGTAATTTTCTTTTTGGTATTATTTATACAAAGTTTGAAGAGGGTAAATATTTGATAATATTTTTTGTTTCTTTCATTAAAAATCTAAAAAATTGGTAAATTTCATAAGGAAATGGGTAACAAATATAGTATTTTGATATTGCTTATACAAAATATTCACTGTATAAATACTTTGGTATGTCAACATGAAAATATTTATTAATTAAATGATTTGCATAGTCTTTTGAAAGAAAAAAACTGAACTTTTTAAATGTAATTATATAATTTTCTTTTTTTTATTTTACTTATACAAAGTTTGAAGAGCGTAAACATTTAATATTTTTTGTTTCTTTCATTAAAAACAATAGTATTTTAAAAATGTAATGAACTTTAATTAAAAATAATATTGGTTTAAACTAGTTTCACGTGTGTGTAATAGAATTGTATTTTTACAAATACAGTATTTTGATATTGCATATAGAAATTTAGCGGTGCACAAACACTTTGCTACTTCAAAAAGATAATTTTAATGAATAGTAGCTTAATAGAAAAAACTGCACTTTTATAATGTAATTCTATAAACTTCTCTAATTACAAACAATATTATTTTCTGTGTAATTAAAGTTAATAGATAACAATTGTATTTTTTGACTGACTTGTAATTTCATTGAAATAATTAGTCTTTTAAAAATGGAAAAAATCTAAATTACAAATAATATTGTGAATTTGATTCACATAGTGGGTAAAAGAGTTGTTTGTATCATTTCTTTAATTTATAATAAATATTATGTATTGTAATAATACATAAATCGTTTGTAATAGACTTTTCTAGTATTGTATTTTTAAAGTTCAATCATTGTACTGATGGATTGTAATAGAAGGAATATTCTTTTTTAATGAAATGGAGGAATCTTTTTCAAATGCCAAATTGGACAAAACACAGTGTAAGTATATTTTTAACAGGTACATACATGCATACATACATACATACATATTTAATCATTATACTAATGCATTGTAATAGAAGGAATATTCTTTTTTAATGAAATGGGGGAATCTTTTTCAAATGTCAAATTGGACAAAACACAGTGTAAGTATATTTTTAAAAGGTACATACATGCATGCATATATACATACATACATACATACATAAATACATACATATATACATAAATACATACATACATAAAAATATTTTTCGATGTTTTGATTGCAGATTTAAAAGTATTCTTATCTGTGTAAGCTTTCTTGACAATAGTTAACATTAGAAATAACCTATGCTTTCTAGGCAGTATAATATAGAAAATATTTCAACTGAAAATGTCTAATAATGAAGGACAGCTGCTGTATTCCTGAATAATAGGAAAATTAAGCCTATTATTAATTTCTAAGACAACTGTTGAAGATATTATTATAAAGTGTTGAGAAAAGGGTTGAGGAAGGGGTTAAAAAAGGATCAATGACCCTGGTTAATGTCCACCCGAGACAATTTCGAGCTCTGTACAAACTATCACATGACATGATTTTGTTAAGAAAGAAGTCTCACAATACGCCCATGACGTTGTTAAGAAAGGGTTTAGGGAAAGGGTCGAGGAAAGGTATTAAATATATTTTTTAAAAGAAGTATTTAAATCATTTTAAATATTTAGTGGGTTTAAATATATGTACAAATTATTATTATTATTATTTTTAATTCACCTACTAATCAATATGCGTTATCATAGACATGTTATCATTATTGCTATCAAGTTAACAAATAGTCATTGCCACAGGTAGCTTCAGTAATCCAATATTTTTGTGTATTATTACAATACATAATATTTATTTTTAATTAAAGAAATTAATACAAACAATTCTGTTACACACTACGTAAAACTAGTTTATAACAATATTATTTTTAATTAAAGTTTATTACATTTTTAAAATACTATTGTTTTCAATGAAAGAAACAAAATATTATTAAATTTTTATGCTCTTCAAACTTTGTATAAGTAATATCAAAACAAAAATTACATAATTACATTTAAAAAGTACAGTTTTTTCTTTCAAAAGACTATGCAAATCATTTAATTAATAAAAATTTTCATGTTGAAGTACCAAAGTATTTATACACTGTATGTTTTGTATATGCAATATCAAAATTCTATATTTGTAAAAAATACTAAAAATTGAATTCTACTATAGTTGATGAATAAAAATACTCACTGTATTAGTGTTTAGAAAAAGCTCATCTACGTTCTTCGAAGAAATTCAACCATTTCTCTTCACTCTTATTTCCAATTCAACTGTTCGTTCTTTTATAGATTTAACAACAAGTTTTTTTTTTCCTATAATAGCTTCTATATCTTGGTCACTTGAAAATAAAGTAGTATAACGTTTTGGTAGATAGGCATGAATGGTTTCCCCCTTATTGATAAATTTTGTTAATAGTGCATGACCATATTTCGTTCCTACTATTCCTGCTTCTTTAATTACGTATGGTTTCCCTACTGTAAATGTTTGGATAGAAACTGTGTCTACACTTGTTGACGAATTAAATTTTTCAATAAGATTTGATATGCTTATGCTATCTTCTTCAGCTCGACACAAACTGAATAAATATTTCTCTGTTTTTTTTAAATTTAAACCTTCTAGTTGTAATTAATTTGTTTTCATTTCAAATTTCCCAAGGATAAAAATTTATTTTTCTCTTTCAAACTTTCCTAATGTGTTTTAAATGTAATATTAATTGCTTCTTTAAAATTGTCTACTTGTTTATTAGCAATTTCTCAAAATTTCCAAAGTTGTTTTTCAAAGAAAGTGTTAATGACACACAATAAGCCTATGATTTGTTTTCAAGAAAGGTTGATGAAAGAGCTTAAGAAAGGATTGAGTGGAAGGGTTAAGTAAAGGGTTAAGGCAGGATGAATGACACACAACACACCTATGATTTTTTTTGTAAGAGTTGAGGAAAGGGTAGGAGTTGAATTGATAAAGAGTTGAGGACAGGGTTAAGAGATCAATGTCCACCCGACGGAGAAAAGAGTTAAGTAATGGTTAAATGTCCGCCTGAGGAGAAAGGATTGGTTAAGGGGTTGAGAAAGGATCAATGACCTTGGTCAAAAGTCCACCTGAGACGATTCCATACTCTGTACAATTTATCACGTCTTGATTTGGTCATATGGTACAATAAAAGCGTCTCTGTTGTATGGACAAGTTACCCGAGAGGTTAGCGTCGATGGTTCTTGAACACAAACATACCAGGATCGAATACGACTCACGTAAAACAATTTTTCAGGAATGACGTCATCAGATAAGAGTTGAGGAAGGGGTTAAGAAAGGGTTAAGGAACGTCATCATTGATCAACAACTCTGTTTAGTAAACTAGGGTCAGAGTTTGAACTTATTGTAATTTTGTCACCCACTAGGTAAGCTCAATAAACAGAACATGCTAGTTTCGGATAACGTTATCATCATTGATCAACAACTCTGTTTAGTAAGCTAGAGTCAGAGTTTGAACTTATTGTAACTTTGTCACTTTCTAGGTAAGCTCAATAAATAGAACATGCTAGCTTTGGATAACGTTATCATCATTGATCAATAACTCTGTTTAGTAAGCTAGAGTCAGAGTTTGAACTTATTGTAACTTTGTCACTTTCTAGGTAAGCTCAATAAATAGAACATGCTAGCTTTGGATAACGTTATCATCATTGATCAATAACTCTGTTTAGTAAGCTAGAGTCAGAGTTTGAACTTATTGTAACTTTGTCACTTTCTAGGTAAGCTCAATAAATAGAACATGCTAGCTTTGGATAACGTTATCATCATTGATCAATAACTCTGTTTAGTAAGCTAGAGTCAGAGTTTGAACTTATTGTAACTTTGTCACTTTCTAGGTAAGCTCAATAAATAGAACATGCTAGCTTTGGATAACGTTATCATCATTGATCAATAACTCTGTTTAGTAAGCTAGAGTCAGAGTTTGAACTTATTGTAACTTTGTCACTTTCTAGGTAAGCTCAATAAATAGAACATGCTAGCTTTGGATAACGTTATCATCATTGATCAATAACTCTGTTTAGTAAGCTAGAGTCAGAGTTTGAACTTATTGTAACTTTGTCACTTTCTAGGTAAGCTCAATAAATAGAACATGCTAGCTTTGGATAACGTTATCATCATTGATCAATAACTCTGTTTAGTAAGCTAGAGTCAGAGTTTGAACTTATTGTAACTTTGTCACTTTCTAGGTAAGCTCAATAAATAGAACATGCTAGCTTTGGATAACGTTATCATCATTGATCAATAACTCTGTTTAGTAAGCTAGAGTCAGAGTTTAAACTTATTGTAACTTTGTCACTTTCTAGGTAAGCTCAATAAATAGAACATGCTAGCTTTGGATAACGTTATCATCATTGATCAATAACTCTGTTCAGTAAGCTAGAGTCAGAGTTTGAACTTATTGTAACTTTGTCACTTTCTAGGTAAGCTCAATAAATAGAACATGCTAGCTTTGGATAACGTTATCATCATTCATCAACAACTCTGTTTAGTAAGCTAGAGTCAGAGTTTGAACTTATTGTAACTTTGTCACTTTCTAGGTAAGCTCAATAAATAGAACATGCTAGCTTTGGATAACGTTATCATCATTCATCAACAACTCTGTTTAGTAAGCTAGAGTCAGAGTTTGAACTTATTGTAACTTTGTCACTTTCTAGGTAAGCTCAATAAATAGAACATGCTAGCTTTGGATAACGTTATCATCATTCATCAACAACTCTGTTTAGTAAGCTAGAGTCAGAGTTTGAACTTATTGTAACTTTGTCACTTTCTAGGTAAGCTCAATAAATAGAACATGCTAGCTTTGGATAACGTTATCATCATTGATCAATAACTCTGTTTAGTAAGCTAGAGTCAGAGTTTAAACTTATTGTAACTTTGTCACTTTCTAGGTAAGCTCAATAAATAGAACATGCTAGCTTTGGATAACGTTATCATCATTGATCAATAACTCTGTTTAGTAAGCTAGAGTCAGAGTTTAAACTTATTGTAACTTTGTCACTTTCTAGGTAAGCTCAATAAATAGAACATGCTAGCTTTGGATAACGTTATCATCATTGATCAATAACTCTGTTTAGTAAGCTAGAGTCAGAGTTTGAACTTATTGTAACTTTGTCACTTTCTAGGTAAGCTCAATAAATAGAACATGCTAGCTTTGGATAACGTTATCATCATTGATCAATAACTCTGTTTAGTAAGCTAGAGTCAGAGTTTGAACTTATTGTAACTTTGTCACTTTCTAGGTAAGCTCAATAAATAGAACATGCTAGCTTTGGATAACGTTATCATCATTGATCAATAACTCTGTTTAGTAAGCTAGAGTCAGAGTTTAAACTTATTGTAACTTTGTCACTTTCTAGGTAAGCTCAATAAATAGAACATGCTAGCTTTGGATAACGTTATCATCATTCATCAACAACTCTGTTTAGTAAGCTAGAGTCAGAGTTTGAACTTATTGTAACTTTGTCACTTTCTAGGTAAGCTCAATAAATAGAACATGCTAGCTTTGGATAACGTTATCATCATTGATCAATAACTCTGTTTAGTAAGCTAGAGTCAGAGTTTGAACTTATTGTAACTTTGTCACTTTCTAGGTAAGCTCAATAAATAGAACATGCTAGCTTTGGATAACGTTATCATCATTGATCAATAACTCTGTTTAGTAAGCTAGAGTCAGAGTTTGAACTTATTGTAACTTTGTCACTTTCTAGGTAAGCTCAATAAATAGAACATGCTAGCTTTGGATAACGTTATCATCATTGATCAATAACTCTGTTTAGTAAGCTAGAGTCAGAGTTTAAACTTATTGTAACTTTGTCACTTTCTAGGTAAGCTCAATAAATAGAACATGCTAGTTCCAGATTACGTCATCATCATTAATATACAACCCTCTATAGTAAGCTAGAGTCAGAGTTTGAACTTATTGTAACTTTGTACTCTCTAGGTAAGCTCACTAAACAGAACATGCTAGTTTCGGATAATGTCATCGTCATTGATCAACGACTCTGTTTATTAAACTAGAGTCAGTGTTTGAACTGATTGTAACTTTGTACTCTCTAGGTAAGCTCAATAAACTGAACATGCTAGTTTCGGATAAAGTTATCATCATTGATCAACAACTCTATTTAGTAAACTGAGGTGACTTTATTGTTTATTAGTATACGTATAAACATTCTAGTTTCAGATACAAAATTGTTCACACCACTCTGTTTATTAACTGAGGTGACTTTATTGTTTATTAATATACATAGAAACATGCTAGTTTCAGATACATAATTGATCAACAACACTAAAAAACTGAGGTGACTTTATAGTTTATTAGTATACATAGAAACATGCTAGTTGTAGATACATATTTATCAACAACTGTGTTTAATAAAATGAGGTGACTATATTGTTATTTACTATACAAATAAGCAGCTAGTTTCGGATACATCATTGATCAAAAACTCTGTTTAATAAATTGAAGTGACTTTAATGTTTATTAGTATATGAACATGCTAGTTTCAGATACATCATTGATCAACAACTCCTTTTAATAAACTGAAGTGACTTTATTGTTTATTATTATACATTTAAACATGCTAATTTCAGATACATAATTGATCAACAACACTAAAAAACTGAGGTGACTTTATAGTTTATTAGTATACATAGAAAAATGCTAGTTTCTGGTGTATCATAAATCAACAACTATTTTATTTAAACTGAGGTAACTTTATTGTTTATTAGTATACATAAAATCGTACTAGTTTCGGATACATCATTAACCAACTACACAGTTTATTAACTGAGGTGACTGTATTGTTTATTACTAAACATATAAACATGGTAGCTTCAGATACATCATTCATCAATAACTCAGTTTTATAAACTGAGGATGCTTTATTGTTCATTAGTATACATACAAACATGCTAGTTTCAGGTACATCATTGATCAACAATTATGTTTAATAAACTGAAATTACTTATTTGTTTATTAGTATACATATAAACATGATAGTTTCAGATACATCATTGATAAACAACAATGTTTAATAAACTGAGGTGACTTAATTTTTAGTATACATATAAACATGCAGCCACACTAATAAACTGAGGGTAATATATTGTTTATTAGTATACATATATTATATACATACATGCTAGTTTCGGATACATCATTGATCAACAACTCAGGTTAATAAACTGAGACTACTTTATTATTTATTAGTATACATATAAAAATGATAGTTTTGGATACATCATTGATCAACCACACTAATAAACTGAGGTGACTGCATTGTTTATTATTATACGTTTAAACATGATAATTTCGGATAGATCATTGATCAACCACACTAATAAACTGAGGTGACTTTATTGTCTATTATTTTACATATAAACATCCTAGTTTCTGATACATCATCGACCATTCACTCTAATAAACTGAGGTGACTTTATTGTCTATTATTTTACATATAAACATCCTAGTTTCTGATACATCATCGACCATTCACTCTAATAAACTGAGGTGACTTTATTGTCTATTATTTTACATATAAACATCCTAGTTTCTGATACCTAATTGACCAACAACACTAATAAACTGAGGTAACTGTATTGTTTATTAGTATACGTTTAAACATGATAGTTTCGGATATATTATTGATCAACCACACTAATAAACTGAGATGACTTTATTGTCTTTTATTTTACATATAAACATTCTAGTTTCTGATACCTAATTGACCAACCACACTAATAAACTGAGGTAACTTGCAACGGTGCTTCACCCCGTCAACCTTCAACCTGCTACTTGTCGAAAGTTGCCTACCACCTAGTTACATGAGAAAGTATTTTAAAATCCCCTATAATAAGTATACCCTGGGAACGTTGTCTATAAAGTGTATTTAAAGTCATGGTAAGGTCAGTTATCTGTCATATGGTCTAATTTATGTCAGCTGAAAACAATAAAATTTATCACATCATAAATTTGCCTTACCATGCTTTGAAGACATCTCTCCACCATGCTCCTGCTTTAGTGAGGTCCGTGCAAGATAGAGTCTTACCATATCCTCCTCAAAGAGGTCCTGTGTTTCATATGGTAAAACCTGCCAGTGAGCATCAACTCCTGGGCTTTAAAGCAAAACCAACTAGTCCTTAAGCTAGCTCATAATTTATAATTTAATTTAATTAATTTCTCTGGATGGGTTGCTCGATTATCTTTAGGTTGCACAGTGATTCCTAGCTATTTATTATTAAATAAGTATGACTGACTCTAATAGGCTGGATTTTAATATTGTATTGGTTTTATTAATTTACTATTTTAATTAACTAGTTGGGAAATAATTAAATTTATTATTTTTGTACACAGGATTAATTCAATAAAATTTACTCTTTTGGCTGTTGTTGGAAACTGAATTTAATAATAAAGAAATTTGTAACTGAAATAAATTGAATATATTCTTTCAAATGGTACTATCTTAAAGTCCTTAGCTAACAAAACATAAATTAAATTTACCTTAAATAAACTAAGATTACTTTTATATTTATTGCAGGGAGGTTGGCTAAGTTTATTTCAGTTATTATAAATTTCAAATTTAATTTATGATATTATTTTGTGCCAGCAGTTAAATGACATTCAATAAATTTACATATTGTATTATTTAAACCAAATTTGTTACTAATTCTACTACTACATTAATCATTGATTTACAAGCTTATGAATTTACATATATAAATTGGAATATTTTAATTAAAACTAAATTTCATGTTTCATCACTCAATCAGAAAATACGAAATAATTTATGATTAACTTTGTTTAATAATTTCTGGTTGAGAAATTATTTATATTTTTCTAGAAGTTAAATATTGATAAATATTTTCCCCCAGTTTATTTAACTACTGGTTGTTACAAACTTTACTACATTTCCTTAGATATTATGAATGAATTTATTTTATAAATATGCCTAACATTCTTTCTATCTTTTTCCATATGCTTTACTATTTCTATATTTGCAAACATTTGAACATTTTTACATAACCATTTTTATAACTAAATAATTTTGTAATTTCCAATTTTTTTCAAGGAAATAAAGCCATTATTTATAATTTTACACATTTAAAGCATTTATTTGAATCTTTGGAACGTATTTCAAGATCAAATTTTATTTAATTACTAAATCTGTATAGAAATCATGACTTGCCCAAATCTCGCACTTTCCATGATACTTCCCAAGGTCCTAGGAGATGACTTTATGCTTCCAGACTGGTAGTTCTTCTCGTCTGGAATTCGTTTCATCCAGGAAGCAGGAACGGACAAATTCGGCGAAGCCAGTTTCTTGACAAATGAAAATTTAACCGTGATTTTTCATATTTCGATGTCTAGTTTTCACTAGACATAAATTAAGACATACTATATTATTCCCGCACTCCGCGGCCTCGATTTTATGCTCTAGAAATCCATTTTGGTATTTTTGCTAATTTAACAGAAACTATGACCTTTCTGGTCAGTGGCCTAATTACGAGAGAACGCTTAAACGCTCAGCGATAGTTATCGTCTCTATTCCCCCACCCTCAATTTGCTTGTCTGACTTGGATTTGGCGATTTTTCTTGTCTTAAAACTGTTTATTTAATATATTGTAGAAACCTGAATTTTACGTAGCACACAAAACACTCCTGAAGTCATGATTTTTGTACAACTACAATTTATTTTAGAATTATACACTTAATGATCAATATTCATGGCTTGGAAATTTTAGTTAAATTGAGATTATTTCAATTTTTTATTGAATTGTGACGGGATATTTCAACCCATTACAAACCGTATTGTTCATTAGTATACGTTTAAACATGAGTTTCCTAGCCTCTCGGCCAACAAAAAGGCGGAATTGATGTTTACTCTTCCCTTAACCTATAAAAAAATGGAATTTAGTAATTAACACTTTCGCTGCTAGTAATAATATCCTCAAAAGTTGTCTTAGAAATTAATAATAGGCTTAATTTTCCTATTATTCAGGAATACAGCAGTTGTCCTTTATTATTAGACATTTTCAGTTGAAATATTTTCTATATTATACTGCCTAGAAAGCATAGGCTATTTCTAATGTTAACTATTGTCAAGAAAACTTACACAGATAAGAATACTTTTAAATCTGCAATCGAAACATCGAAAAATATTTTTATGTATTTATGTATATATGTATGTATTTAGGTATGTATGTATGTATGTATGTATGTATGCATGTATGTATGTACCTGTTAAAAATATACTTACACTGTGTTTTGTCCAATTTGACATTTGAAAACGATTCCTCCATTTCATTAAAAAAGAATATTCCTTCTATTACAATGCATTAGTACAATGATTGAACTTTAAAAATACAATACTAGAAAAGTCTATTACAAACGATTTATGTATTATTACAATACATAATATTTATTATAAATTAAAGAAATGATACAAACAATTCTATTACGCACTATGTAAATCAAATTCACAATATTATTTGTAATTTAGATTTTTTTCCATTTTTAAAAGACTAATTATTTCAATGAAATTACAAGTCAGTCAAAAAATACAATTGTTATCTATTAACTTAAATTACACAGAAAATAATATTGTTTGTAATTAGAGAAGTTTATAGAATTACATTATAAAAGTGCAGTTTTTTCTATTAAGCTAAAGTTCATTACATTTTTAAAATACTATTGTTTTTAATGAAAGAAACAAAAAATATTAAATGTTTACGCTCTTCAAACTTTGTATAAGTAAAATGAAAAAAGAAAGATAATTACATTTAAAAAGTACAGTTTTTTTCTTTCAAAAGACTATGCCCAAGCAAATGCACTAGTTAAACTTGTAATAACATAAAAATGACCCTTATGAAGTATTAATTTTTTTACCTTCGTTTTATCCTTCAAAAAACAATATTACGTTCCCTGTTTTTGTACTGATATACTGCAATTTCATATTCACTAAGAAAATTATGTAATACTTTTATTCCTACGTCTGTGTGTGATATCTGTACTTCAGCAACAGTCATTAACTGCCTGTTTAATCGGTTTAGTCTTTTTTACAAAATACTCACACTCTTTGTCAACATTTACTTTTGCTACTACAATCGAACATGGTAAACAAAGAGAATCGGATTTTTTTTTTATAACCGAAATTCCCCTTATCGTACGACATTCTTCTTCGAAAATGTTAAAAATCCTAGTCTTACGCGTCATTGTCCAGGTGTAACCCTTACTCTAGTACTTTTCATTAAATCAATTATATCATTAAGGCATTGTCTATGCACTCAATTTCATTGGAAATTTTGAGAAATTGCAAATAAACAAGTCAATAATAACGTATTTAAAAATCAATTAGGAAATTTTAAGAAGCAGTTAATATTAAATTTAAAATAACAGGAAAGTTTGAAAGAGAAAAATAATTTTATATCCTTGGGAAATTTGAAATGAAAACAAATTAATTACAACTAGAAGGTTTAAACTTAACAAACACAGAAATATTTATTCAGTTTGGGTCGAACTGAAGAAGAGAGCATAAGCATATCAAATCTTATTGAAAAATTTAATTTGTCAACAAATGTAGACACAGTTTCTATTCAAACATCTACGGTAGGGAAACCGTACATAATTAAAGAAGCAAGATGTAACGTTCAAGCCCTTTTACATCTGGGGTAGGTTTTTATCTTTATTAAAAAAAGTTTGGTAATTACTAATTAACAAATTAACTAATTACTTACCAGGGCTTCTAGTTCTCCGTTACAGCCAGGCATAATAATGTCTTTCTGTAAACGGTCTTCTGATATCTTCGGAAGGGAGAACTAGGTTACATGAAATGATAATTTAAAGCTTTAAAATACAAAGTTATACAATTTATTAATCAATGACAAATTACAATAGAACAAAAGACACCAATGAGTCGAGTAATTATCTTTTAATTACTGCTAATTATTCCATATGTTTTAATTACTTATTAACCTTTAATATTTATATATATCGAGAAGATAGTAACTTGAGTTTTCCGATTAAATTTTTAGGAATGAATATTCGAAGGACAATTTCTACCGTTCATGTGTTAAGCGTTTATCATTTATAATTCTCAAGTTAGTTAACATTAAAATGCATTTTCTTTATTATTATCTAAAACGTACCTGATTGTGCACATTACTTGTTAAACACTTTAAACACATCATTAATTATTGCACATCGATTTTGTATACTTAACACTTAACACATCGCTCTTGCAAATCAGCTCTCTTAAACAAAAATGATATTAACTTTTACTCGTTTGAAACACATAAATAATCGCTTCTGACTTCTTCTTTTGTTGTGTTAATAAAATTTGGTACAGGCCTTGACATCTTAAGCTTATAAATTTCTAAGTTATGTCCGAAAATGCTATTACGTCTGTTCCGTTCGGAAACCTCTGGAGAAGTGGGGCTTCTGCAAGGGCACGCCAACGGAAGTTCCCACCCTTGGTTATTATTTTGAATTTTTTGATTGGTGCATTGGATCAGGCGATATCAGACCATGCTTACGTCACATGGGGTGATGTGGGTTATTACCTCAAGTTACTAACTCGTACGATATTTTGCATTTTTCCCGCTAGGGGCGCTACTATCTATGCTAGCTTCACAATGTGCACCAATCAAACAAAAATTTTCTTTTATATTGGGAAGATATAATTAATAAATAAAAATTAAATATATAAATGAATTTATATGTAACACCTTATTTTTAAGAGAGTTACATTTTCTCTTTTCGACCTGAAAAGAAAATTTTTGTTCGACATTACATCTTATTTCTACTTCAACATTTCATACATGAGTGTGTGTTCAGTCCCCTTTTACAATTGAACAAAATTTTATACGTACTATAGTAAAAGTATAAACAATCTTCAGCAACGGATGTTTTTGTTTACTAACTGTCTCCACTATGGAATGCTTGCCATTCTCCCTTGCTATACAAGGTACTACAACGGAAGCACATCCGCTTTCTCACACATAGGCTCTTTTACAAATCTACCGGTTTGACAGCGTTCTATTGCAAAGACATTCTACACATTTCACATTTTAAAACTTTTAAAAATATTACACACTTCAATTACTTTCATTAAAATTTGACTTCTTGTAAACATTCTGTTCTTTCATAAACTTTTACGAATACAAATTTATATCTTTTCAATTTTTAAATTCTTTACTCTTTCTCAATTCCTTATTAATTTTCAATCAAATTATTTTTTTATTAAAATCCTTCAAATCATTTATTTATTAAATTTTCTTTAAAATTGTCTCTTTTTGTGTCAGCATTCCTAACCTGTTAGCTGTATTTATCACAGTCCACTGCCTGGGATCTGCAAAACTGCTTACTTCCTGTAAGCCACAAATTACCACATTTAAACGACGCTATATATATTTTCTCAAAAATTCTCTCTCAATTTACACACTAAGACTGCACCATTGCTTTATAACTTCTCTGTTATTTTTACAACATTCGTACGTCTTATACAAAAACCCTGGATTTCAAATCCCACACTTTGAATCCAAATACATTATTCTTAAATCAAATCCCATACTTTGATTTAAAAAACTATACAGCTAGTTGTTGACACAACAAGGACTTTATTCACTTCATTATTTTTCTTATAATTATCTTCAAACATTACTATAATACTTTGATTTTAAATTTTTACTAAGCTCTTGCATTTATAAAATAAGAATTAAATTAAACAGAAACTAGGACTGTACATTCATATACAATTTTTGGTTAAGTGTTTTAGTCTCCTCGTGTAGTATTATGTATTTTGAGATTTTGTCGTCTATCTCGTGTATAAGTGTAATTGCATGTCATTGGGCCCTTTCGACACGCAATTATGTAAATGTGTCGTCATGATTTTGTAAAACTGCATATAAAGGCACATCCCATTTTCCTTATTAATCAATTCCCCTTTTAAAAATTAAACAATGGCTTGAATTTCTTCTAACATTAACTTTTAATACTCTTTTATTCGTCTAATAAATTATCCACCCCTTTCAGAATGTCCCTGTCTCAATTTTAATCGATCTATATGAGCTCTTCTTATATTATTGAAGTTATTACCTTGTTGGAACAGTACAGACACATGATTAAAAAAATTTACAATATTTTATATGGACCTTCATATTTTATAGCCAATTTACTGTGAAAATTACATTTGAGTTTATATTATTAACCATACAACGTTTTATACGATTTAATGCTACATTAACATTTTGTTTAAAAATTAAAATTACAAGAGTTCTTTGAAATATCTTTTACTTAAATTTTCTTTGAATTTGTCTCATATTATGTGAACAATCCTAACCTCTCATCTAGCTGTATAAACCTGCTCACTTCTTGTAAGCCACCTAATTACCATATTTGCCCCTGAGTACATTGTTTCACGACACTATTGTCTATACAATTTTTACTCTCACATGGCAAAATTTTAGGCCTGTACCATTGTCTTATAACGTATTTGTTATCTTATACATCTTAACTCTTTTTGAATTTCAAATCCCATTCTTTGAAAATCCACTAACTTTATTCTTAAATTAAAGCCCATACTTTAATTTAAGACTTACATACAGCTAATTGTTCACAACAAAAAAAAAAGACTTTATTCAAATCATTATTAAATCTTCTTTAAAATTTTACATCTCTTTTAAAAAAAATCATTTAGGTCGTCTGACATTTTACAATCTAAACTATTTGCTATTAAAAACTTCACTTGCCATAAAAAAATTTTTTTACTTTAATTTTGACAATGTTTAAAAACAATTCTTCTTTTATTATATTTATTGAACCTCCAGTGTCCAATAAAACATTACAATTTAAATGACTACTGAATTTAATGTTTATTGTAGGTAACGCAACAATTTTGTTTCATTCTTTAACATATCACGATTTTTAAATATTTTCTTTGAATTTCTCTGAGAAACTTTTATTTATCCAATACATTAAATTAACAGGATCGTCTTTACAATTTTCATCTTTGGCTATCTTTCTTATTACATATACTGTACTGTCCGTTCTAACCTTTACATTTATAATTTTTAGTTCGAAAATTAACTCATCTTTTATCAACAGATCAATATTGATTTTTAAATCGCTAGACAATTTGATAGTTTGAAATTAACCTTACTACACACTGACAAGTATTTTTAAGGAGGGTTGCACAATTTAACTAATTAACACATGAATGGCATTTATCTTTAGAATTCGTTAGCAGTAATTATCATTCAACTTTTTAATTAATAAATTTTTCGAAAACTAGCAGAGTATGAGACTTACATTTTAGAAACAACAAAAACTAGCAGTTAAAGATTAAACCAGCAGATTTGCGCATTTGTAACGTTCAAGCCCTTTTACATCGGGGGTAAGTTTTTATCTTTTTTAAAAAAAGTGTGTTAATTACTAATTAACAAATTAACTAATTACTTACCAGGGCTTCTATTTCTTCGTTACAGCCAGGCATAATAATGTCTTTCTGTAAACGGTCTTCTGATATCTTCGGAAGGGAGAACTAGGTTACTTGAAATGATAATTTAAAGCTTTAAAATACAAAGTTATACAATTTATTAATCAATGACAAATTACAATAGAACAAAAGACACCAATGTGTCGAGTAATTATCTTTTAATTACTGCTAATTATTCCATGCGTTTTAATTACTTATTAACCTTTAATATTTATATATATCAAGAGGATAGTAACTTAAGTTTTCCGATTAAATTTTTAGGAATGAATATTCGAAGGACAATTTCTACCGTTCATGTGTTAAGCGTTTATCATTTATAATTCTCAAGTTAGTTAACATTAAAATGCATTTTCTTTATTATTATCTAAAACGTACCTGATTGTGCACATTACTTGTTAAACACTTTAAACACATCATTAATTATTGCACATCGATTTTGTATACTTAACACTTAACACATCGCTCTTGCAAATCAGCTCTCTTAAACAAAAATGATATTAACTTTTACTCGTTTGAAACACATAAATAATCACTTCTGACTTCTTCTTTTGTTGCGTTAATAAATTTTGGAACCGGCCTTGACATCTTAAGCTTATAAATTTCTAAGTTATGTCCGAAAATGCCATTACGTCTGTTCCGTTCGGAAACCTCTGGAGAAGTGGGGCTTCTGCAAGGGCACGCCAACGGAATTTCCTACCCTTGGTCATTATTTTGAATTTTTTGATTGGTGCATCGGATCAGGCGATATCAGACCATGCTTACGTCACATGGGGTGATGTGGGTTATTACCTCAAGTTACTAACTCGTACGATATTTTGCATTTTTACCCGCTAGGGGCGCTACTATCTTCACAATGTGCACTAATAAAACAAAAATTTTCTTTTACATTGGGAAGATATAATTATTAAATAAAAATTAAATATATAAATGAATTTATATGTAACACCTTATTTTTAAGAGTGTTACAAAGAATAGTAGAAACGAAATTCGGTCGTGCATTATTAGTAAAATTTATCACTTACACTTTAAGAATGTGTACATTCGAAATTTACATCGTCCTCAGAAGGGAACCAGCATCTCGTCCAATGTTGTGCATTCATATGTAGAAAAGTATTTTCTACAATTTGTGACAAGTATGTCTAGAAGCTGTCTGACTGCGGCAAGGTTGTCATAGGGTTTTCGGACATTTCTTGTTGTTACGTCATCAAAACGTATACATCTGGAAAGGAACCTAAAAAGTCTAAAAGCCATTCCAGCCCTGAACATCTCAACTCCTGTTCCATCAGTCGCCCAAAATTCCCTTACATTCATCCGTCCACTATGTAAAACTCCAGCCAAGTATAAAAGTCCTGAATAGGCTTTCATTTCTACAGCCGAGGTCGGTCGTGCCAGATTGGGATCATCAGTATAATTGTCCTTTACAGAATTGATGAAAATATTAGTTGATTCAACAAACAACTCAAGTAGTGGCTCATTAAAAAATAACGACTAAGAATCTAGTGGAGTTTGAACATTCCTAGCTTCCCTTAGGTTTCCAGGTAAATGAGATACTATATTGTGAGACCGGGTTCTAACAGTTTGTGTTGGTAAGATTTTGCCATTTTGTCTTTTTATCTTTACCAAGGAAATAATTTTGGGCTCTAGGTATACCTGCTGGTGTTGAACTTGAGTCACCAGAACCTTCAGGTATGTGTAGGTCATCACATTCCTCACAGAGTTCTCTCCCATAACCAACTGAATTATTCTCAAGTTCATCATTGTTTACTAGTTCAATATCACTATTTGTGTTATGATCACTGTACAATTGAAAGTCAGGGTCTGCGTCTGAGTCACTTACTTCACTTTCAGATAATTCCTCTAATAAAATACGCTCAATTTCACTCGGTGTTTCCACTCTTCTGCTACTCATAATGATAAAAAAAAGCACTACACTATACACTTCTTGAAACACGTTAATACACTAACAGAAGTTAAGTAAATAACAAAAAAGTAACATAAAACAATAATTGGTGAGTGTTGAAAAAAAGTCACTCAGGTGAATGGGCCGGGTCCAACTGACCCACACTATACTTTATCGCATGACAAATGATGACTAAGAGCCAAGTTGGCAAAAACAATGACACTATCGCTATCTGTGGACTATTTTGGGAAGGTACAGAGGAAACCAGCTATCTACAATGCAACTGACTTTATAAATAACCTAATATAGAAACGCTTGGGTCTCACAGACCCAGCCCGTTCACTGTAGGGTTAATTAAATGATTTGCATAGTCTTTTGAAAGAAAAAACTGTACTTTTTAAATGTAATTATGTATTTTCCATAATTGCATAGTAATATTTCTCCTAAATAATTGACAATTTTGTTTATGTTTATAAATTAATAAAAACAGCCGATTTCAAATGCTTAACCAATAAATTTATCAGATTTTCATTATATCTACCAGCCAAATGTATAATTATTAAGAATTAGGTAAAGAAAACTCCCTGTTTTCCTAGATCTATACTTTGGAATTGTCATGTTTATTTAATATGCCGAGTACTGAAATCAATTATTTTTGAAACAGTATTATGAAAAATAAATATACATACACTAATGCACTTAAAACAAAGATAGCCAATTATAGGTATTTATTCTTATTGACAGCTCTGTGATTTTAATTAACAATGTGACATATCTTCCAAACACCCTTTCTCATTTGCATAAAATTAAGCCTTTCTATAGGCAACCATTTACATATTAATACGTGTTGATGTGTATATAAGTTGAACTAGTAATTTAAGTTGAAGATGAAAGATATAATAATAAAATATAAAATTTTAAAATCTGAGTTCAAAAGCCAGCACAAAGAATAAACTCTGGATTTCTTGTAATATGATAATTGTATTGTGTAGGAATGCTAAGTGCTATTGCATATATGGCTAAATTACACAACTGTCTTCTAGCATATCTCTAGCCGTGCCTGCAGCTAACCCAAAATCAGTATAGTTCAACTTCATTAAGTGTCATAAAAAATAACCTGGGGAAAAGTAATGCATAATTGTTTGTTATATGATGTAAGTAGTTGATTAATTTTTAAAAGATTTCAAAAAAGTGCTTATTTTATGTTATTGGTCTAATGCATCAGTTACACAATATGGTGATTTGTTTGCTGTGTCTAGGAACGTCCAGATTAGGAACAAAATCTAATGTTAATCTCGAATGTATGTGCATATGTTTTGATCATAACAGGGTTTTCCCCTGACTCAAGTAAGCCAGCCCAACCGCCCCAATCTCTACTAATATCATTACTTAATGTATGATTTTACGTATCAATAAAGCCAACAATTTCTATATGGCACAGAAAACACACACACACACACACACATATATATATATATATATATATATATATAAATATATATATATATATACACAGTCGAACCTCTATATAACGAACCTCCAGATAATGAAACCTCTATATAACGAATTTTTACCTTTTCCCATGACATTTTAGAAGTTATACTGCTTATTTACCTCTATGTAACGAATTTCGAGCCTCTCAATAACGAAGTTTTTTTTCTTCACTTCAACCAAAGAAATGTAGTGTTGTATAGGCAGCTCACAATATCATTTCCAGGAAATTGTTTATTTTCAGCATGAAGGTCAACAAAACCAAGAATGGTGGGCGAAACACATGTCGGCAATTGACTGCATGTTATAGTTCGGTTCAGTTAAGAATGCAGTGACTCATCGGTTAGGAATTCTAAGAACTCAGCATTTATAGATAGGCCTACTGTAAAGGCCTACAGTACATTCCCATCCTCCCACCATTTTCTTTTATCACTCATTACAATGTTGCTAGCTCAGTTTTATTCGTGCCGTGAGTTTGTCGTGCTGTGAAAAAAGGTCAAAAAAAAAGTGTTTAAGTGTAGTAGAAAAAGTGAGTGTTTTACGAGAGGTCGATGAAGGTGTAAAAAAGTTAAATTCGGTATACCTCAGAGTTTGCTATCCACTATTCTAAAAAACCGGGATCAAATTCTAAAACAAAGTGTTTCTTATGATTTGCAGAGAAAAAAATGAAACTTTGTACATTCGACAATATCGATAACGCGATGATTAAATGGGTTACGGTAATGTGTGAGAAAAATCTTCCATTGTCAGGAAATCTTATGAAAGAAAAGGCTTTGGAATTTGCAGTATCATTAGGACACAGTGGCTTTAACGCAAGGAACGGTTGGATAGAAAATTTCAAAAACGCCATAACATTGTTCAAAAAGTCATTTCAGGAGAAAGTGCTAGTGTTGATATCCCCACTTGTGAATTTTGGAAAGGAAATGTGTTGGAAAAAGTTTTAAATGATTATGAACCGAATCTTGGCTCTGTTTTTTAAATGTTTTCCCAAGAAGACACTAACTTTTAAAACCGACCCTTGTTTTGGAGGAAGAGGAAGCAAAGAAAGGATCACCGTATTAGTGGCAGCTAACATGTCAGGGACAGAAAAACTCAAATTGCTTGTAATTCGCAAAAGCAAATCTCCGCAATGTTTCCGATGTGTCAAGTCTTTAGAAGTTGATTACGAGTTAAATAAAAAGCGAAATTTTCATTGAATGGATATTGAAGCTGGACAAGCAGATCTCCAAAGAGAAAAGGAAAATTACACTTTTAATCGACAACTGCCCTGCATATCTGCATGACATCAATACCAAACTGAAAAGTGTCAATGTGTTTTACTTTCCACCAAATGTTACATCGATACTTCAACCACTCGATCAGGGAGTAATAAAAAATTTAAAGCTACACTACAGAAAAAGAATTTTAAAAAAGATTGTGGCTACCGTAGAGAACAATGAAATCTTACCCAAAAACATTGTTAATCTAAGGGACTGCATCGCTGAATTGGCAAAAGTTTAGACGAATGACGTGAAGAAAACAACAGTTTTTAATTGTTTCTCCAAAGCTGGATTTAATTCGGTCACTCATGAAGAGGACAACATGACGTTAAGTGAATTAAAAAAGCAATGGGATTTTCTGAAGAGTTCAGGAAACGTAGCTGATGACGTTCCACTTGAACGTCTGGAAAAAGATTTGGCTATTTCCAATTTTCCAGACGACGAAGACATACTTCAAAGCGTCCAGATGACAAACTCAAATGAACTTTTAAAAGATGATGCCGACGATTATGACGCTGATTGTGATGAATCTGAAGAGCCCTACAGATCAAAGTTTTACAAGCTTTCAAAATCATCAGGCGAGGATTTCAACTGAAAGATGGTGTACCAGACAAAATTTTGGATTGTCTGAATAAATGTGAAACATTCATTGAACGTGATGTTTTATTCAAACGCAAAGTGCAACAAAAAATTACTAACTTTTTCAAGTAAAACTTTGAAAACTAGAAACAATTTAAAAAGTACCTATACGAAGTTACTGTATTTACAGTACTGTATTACTGTACATCTTATTTTATGTTAAATTTAATACAGTATTTGTTTCTCCGGATACGGTCTGTGTAGTATATAAAACAGTTTGTGTTGTTTGAAATTGAATTGTGTATATAAAAATAAAATACTGATAAATTGTGTGTATTAAAATAAAATCAGTATAGGCAGTTAATAAATGTAATACGGTTAATAAATAATACAGTTACTAAATTACGGCCTACTGAGTTTGATTCGAATAAATTCCACTACGTTCAAGTCATGCTTCCTGAAAATGAATTGACGAGTGTACTTATTAACCAGTAAGTTTTCATAAGCATTAGATAACTTATCATAATAGACTATACAGAGTAGTCCCTATGAAAAATATTGAATATGGATATCTAATACAATGAAGAAACATTCTGAAAACATCAATAAAACATTTTTAACAACTTGAATTTCAAATAAATTGAGACATTATAAAACATTGGCCTATTACACTAACTAAGCTCGCGATATTATACTGTATCCCTGTTATTACTGCACGTAGTGCAATATGCGTAATGCATGGTAAGATGGGGTGGGAGCATTCTTGACAACACAACCTCTCAATAACGAATACCTCTCTACAACGATTTTTTTCTTTGGATAATCGACTTCGTTATACAGAGTTTCGACTGTATATATATATATATATATGGACAAAGACCACTGTGTGGTTGAAATATATCATTGTTTAAGTGCTTTTATGGGTTTCTATTTCAAGACTACAGAGTGGACTCTTACCAAGGTAAGTCTGTCAGTCTCCTAGTCCAAAAAATCTATATATATTTATATATATATATATATATATATATATATATATATATATATATATATTGGACTAGGATAATGACAGACTTACCTTAGTAAGAGTCCACTCTGCAGTATTGAAATAGAAACACATAAAAGCACTTAACCGATGATACATTTCAACCACACAGTGGTCTTTGTCAATCAAAGAGAAAACACAAAAAGAAATATGAGAGAATGAAATAAAATAAATATAAGTTGTAATCACTTATTCATCACTTATTTGACCACTTATTGTAATCATTTATTTTATTTCATTATCTCATATTTCTTAGAAAATTAATTTAGTTTCCAAGATATAATCATTTAAAATTTGTTACTATTTTGCAATTTTCGGTAAGTAATGTTTAGGTTACTTATTTTAGAAAAAAATAGTGAGAACAGAAGTCTGTTCCATAGTAAGTTTTCTTGCTCATGGAATTCTTTCTTTTGATAATGTGTTGGATCACAACTTTGTTACTGCATAATTAATTTAAATATTGATTTAAAATTTCATGAATCTCAGTAAAAGACTTATGTAGTATTTTAAATTATTTAAACCTTTATGATTTTTACGGATATTTAATCTAATTTTTATGAAATTTTTAAAGATATCTTCTAATAGTTTAGAGTCTTAGTATGGACGTTTATAAAGAGAAATAGCTTAGCATAAGTGATGCAACTATTCTTTGAACTTAGCTTGTGAAGTTGAGTTTAAACAAATAAAAGACGTAAAAAACTCACAAATAAATCATTTATTGACTCATATGCGTTTCAATGACTAAGCCATCATCATCAGTGAGTGTTGCTACTACAAACTCTAACGTACGGCTCGTTGAAACGCGTATGAGTGAATAAATAATTAATTTTTGAGTTTTGTGTACGCCTTTTATTTGTTTTAGAGATATGTGATCTTTATTAAAATTAAAATTGAATTACAATTTCCATAGCCTACATTTAATTTTAAATAACATTTTTATATAAATATACAATACAAATCTTTTGTGGGGGCTAACACTCGAGGGTACCTACAAAAAAAATGTTCCATAATATCTTAGTGTCCATTTAACCATTGCTACGTTGACAGCGCCTCATTTGTACTCACATAGCTGTCCATATCGCTTAACCAGAAGGTAGGATGTTTAATAGTTGAAATTGTCAAATTCCAAGGTTTTTCAAGGATTTACGGGGTACAAATATTTTTTCCAGGATGTTTAAAAGTAAAAATTATGATGCTAGATTTATAATAACATTAGGCTATATATATTAATGAAAGCTTTAAAGTTTTGTATTTTATTCTTGTGTGATAAACTTATTGGAATATATTTATCGACAACATTTTAACTTAACTCATTTTAAGATATACTCGTATATTTCCATTTTGCCTTTTTCAATATATCATTAAAGTTATAAAATTAATATAATATATCAAAATTTTTAAAATTTTTCAATAAGTTTTTTATATTTTGCTTCTTCCTTCTTTAACAATTCAGTTTCTGCTTTCAACTAGTTTTCTTTTTTTAGCTTGTATTTCTTCTTGAGTTTATCTTCTGCATTGCACCTATCTATTTCTTCTTTCATACCTCTCTCCCCTCTTTTTCCTTCAAAGCAATTTTTCATTTTTGTGAGCATCTCGAAAACTTTTCATCATATCTTTGGTTATTTCAATTTTGTCGACACTGCTAACAGAATGAACTACATACATCATGAACGATACAAAGGTCTGTTAAAGATTCTTCTTGTAAATTCTTGATTAAAAAGTTTTTATGAAAAGAAAAACTTCTCTCTGCTGATCCATTTCCATGTAATAGTATTAAACATATTTTCAACAAATTTTGGAAATCTAAGAAACACTTATTTTCAATAAGAATATTACATAGAAACGTTTCTAATATAAAAGTTGCTTGTTGTAATCATCTTGAATTCTAAAAGGAATTGTTTCGAAACGCGTCTGCAAGTAAGCCCTTACATATTCACCTTGTTAAGTATCATTTAATTATAGTTTGTAATGTTTTTTAGGATCAAACTCTCATAACCTTGACTTAGTTTTTTCTTTGTGAATAAATGGGCCATACTCTTTTTCTATTTTATCTGCTTTCATTGCAGACAAATGATTTTGTTCAGCTAAATAACATAGTGGTGTTTCTACTCATATTTGGCTGTGGCTTTAAAAACCATTATTTCGGGAGAAAACAACTCTCTCCCGATAGAGAGAAATTAATTTTGATGCAAAAAATAACTTTTCCTCTAATTTTTTAAAAACTATTTTGACAAATTTTTGGCACTCTTATCTGAAATTTGCCGCGTATAGGCCTACTTCCTTTATTTGATTGGTTTTCAAACTTTTACTCAGAATAGAATTTGCTGTAAAACCTACATAAGTAGCCTACAGTTAAAGTCTTCAAATTGTTTAAATCATCTAAGTTGATTTTAATTAGATCTGTTACATTTGTCACCTCCTTCATTTTAGATGACCTTGCAATTCTATTAAAAAGATCATTTAGAAGAAGATAAAAATCTTTGTGTAAAAAGGGTATCATGGATCATTTGTCTGATATTTTGCAAGAAATTGTTCCAACTCCGAAGCCATACTTCAACAATAATTCACAATTTTTATAATTATTTTAATTCGGAGTATCATTTGATGTTTTTTCAAAATAAATTTTCAAATTCTCAATTATTGTATAAGCTATTTCCATAAAATTTGAATTTTCAAGACATCTTATTACACACGATTCAGAGAAAACAATTTATAACTAGTATAATCTGCATGCCCTGTTTAAAAATCTTTAAATATATGGTCACGAAAAATTATTTGTGTTCCATCCAATCTCATTATGTTCTGTTTTGAACCCTATATGTATATAATATGTAAGATGCAAGTCCCGAAGTCAAGTAACTCTAGATAATCATATGAATTATTTAAATCATTGTTAAGTATCTTGTCTGAACCAAGCCATTCTCCCAAAACCAAACTATGATATCTAATTGACCCTTTTGTGCAAAATTATTTAAACATTCATTGAGTAAAAGGGTAATAAAATGAGGTTCACGAATAATTTTTAACATTTTATTCTCAAAAACGTTAATGAATATGACATACCCTAGCTTGTTCTTATGCAAATGGAAATTTTTCGCTATAGTACTATCGGGAAAAATTAGTCGAAATAAATCCATTGAAAGACATGCTGAACGAGAAGATTCTTGAGAATAAATCTTATCCAATGACAATAGAATTTCAGCTTTTGTTATCTCATCTTTATTGCAATTATCGATAATTGTTCTTTTAACTGTATCAGCATTTTGATTTAGACAACATGGACCTGCTTAGGCTAAATGTCATCAACAGAGCCAGGAGGTTGTAACATTGAATGGTTAGTCTCTGGAGTATTAGCAGTATCCTATCCCTTTTCAGTTTCACTTGTTTTTGGGATACTTTTAAATGTAATCTGACTATTATGTACGAGTGTTTAATATTTCCCACTTTTAGCGAGTGAGGTTAAAGCACTAACAATCACACTAAAAATATCTAATGTTTTAGACAGAGAGTACATATAGCAAACCTAATAATACTTCTCTTTTTAACGCAAAAATGACCTGGATGTATCTCAGCATTTAGCCACTATTCTTTGAATGTGCAAACTTTCAACATTATTTTATGTACTAATATTTAAACCTATTCGTTGTTTCACATGTATGAAGTATAATATAATTCATTCTAGAAAGACAATTACTTACTCGTAAGAAATTATCTGCTTATATTAAAAATTATATCTTTTGTTTTAACTTTATACTGCATTGGAAAAGGTTAATAAAGCAATGTAAAAACGTTGGAGTTCAAGATTCCAATCTGCGCTTATTTATGACTGCATTTACACTATTATTGTTTATAAACTTGCAATCCAAACAATACACTATACATAAAGATAAAACGATTTGTCAAGAAGATTAACTTGTAAGTTAGTTAACCAATAGTTACTATAGTAAGAGTGCAACACAGTTGCGAATCACAAACATATAATGCAACTTTCTTAAATGGTATTTTCGGCATGTCTTGATAGCTAAGTGGCACCGTGTAGGATGAAAAAAAGTTATGAATAAGGTAACAGTTTGGTGCAGATGTACACCAGTATAGGAGAGTTTGTTGCCAAGCTTATTGTAGATGTCGCATGTTTCCACCCGATTTATTATTAGTGTTAGAGATATTTTTTTAACCCGGGTTCGGGCCCCAAAACCCTCTCAGTCTAATGACAGCCAACTTCTAGCGAGCTACCTCCGTCTCAAATGCGCATGCGGTTACTATCCCACCGCGAGTGAAGGAAACAGGATTGATTGCTTATGTACCAAGATCATAAGCTCTTACCATGGAGAATCAGGAGACAGTGAAATGAAACAGTACGGTAAGTGTCGCGCTAAGACCGAGATGAAAAAACCTGGCCAGAAAGAAACCCTGCCAGGAAAAGTCCCGCAACAGATCATGAAGGAATCCGTTGGGGCTAAGCTGCGACCCTGGGAATGTGTCCATGCGTCACCTGGAACATAACGTCTTAGTGAGTCTATGGCAGGAATGAAATGCGCCTCTTCTTCTGCTGCCTACTCGAAACTGAAAAGGTATGCAGTAAAAATTAGTACTTCCGTTGGGGCTAAGCTGCGACCCTGGGGATGTGTCGCCTGGAACATAACTGTGAAACAGAATCTATTAGTATGTATATTTTTATTGTTTGTATTATGGTTAGAGCTAGGCGGTCAGTAAGAACAGCGGCCGTCTGTGCGTGTCGTAGGGTGGGGTCGTATCTACCCAGTGAGTAAAAGAGTATGGACGTTGTATGTGCATGAGCCTGTTTGTAGAAACTTGTTGCTAAGTGTCAGAGGTGTTGGTTGATGAAAGGCACTTTCAAGTCAGTGTGAAGCAGTGTTAATGTACATCTAGGTGCCTTCGTGATTATTCGCAAAACTCTTTTTGGAATAACTGGAGTCTGCGTGTGCGTGAGTTGCCTGCATGGCCCCAGACGGGTGACGTGTACGTGAGTATGCTGCGCAACATAGATACGTATATAGTGGTGGCCGCACGTAGGGAAAGTGGGCTTGTTCTGTTAAACATAGGATATAGTTGTTAATCTAATTGTTGCTTTTTTTAACGTGTTGGTAATGTCAGGGTCCCAAGACAGGCCTCTGTCGAGTATGACTCCCAGATATTTGACCTGGTTCCCCCCGTGAATGTCCTCGCCTAATAGTTTTAGTGGTGTGTTGAGTTTGTGTGTCCTACGTTTGGAGAGAAGCACTTGGCCATGCTCACCCTAACTCTCCAGTAGCTCAGCCATGATTCTAGTACTGTAAGGTGGTCCTGTAAATTTGAGTGTATTAGATGTGGTTCCCTGACTGAGCGGATAACGCGGTGTCATCTGCAAATATGGCTACTTGTGTGTTGAGTGTTGTCGGTATGTCGTTGATGTAGATGTTGAACAATACAAGCCCAATAATTGAGCCCTGAGGAACTCCGGCCCGTATAATCCGTAGTGTAGATTGAGCTTGATCTCCATCAACCCTAAACCTACGGTTGGACAGGTATGAGCTAACTAGGTGTATAAGCCCGTCTGGAAAGCCATAGTATCGTAGTTTCACTAAGAGCCTGTTGTGCCAGACCCGGTCAAAGACCTTTTCAATGTCCAGGAAGTAATTGTTGAAACCCTTGGTTGTATGCTCCGCCACTCTCATCAGCTGATGTGTGCCCAAGTATTTTGTCCTAAAGCCAAATTGTTCTGGCCTCAATATGTTATGTGTGTGTGGATATGCTTGTTGATACGTTAGAGAAGGATTTTTTCAAATACCCCGCCCATCGTATTCAACAAGCTTATCGGCCTGTATGAGTCAGGTTCGCTGTGGTCTTTTCCCAGTTTGGGGAAGACCAAGATCTTGGCCTCCTTCCAAGCGTCCGGGAAGTGTTGTGTCTGAAGTATAGCATTGAAGATGTTTGAAGATAAGTGATCGCTTTTTCCGTGAGGTTATTCAGCGTTGTGTTGGTGAGCTTTCCTGAAGTTTGTGAGATTGCCCACTTTATCTCTGTGATTGTAGTGTCAGTGTTTGGTTCTAATGTAGGGTAGTAGGCAAACTGTGCTGTTTCTAAATCTATTTTAGCTGTAATGGTTGCATCAGCTGGTTGGTCGTTTGGTTGGTACGTGCTCTCTAGCGTGTCAGCAAACAAGTTAACTTTGTCAACCGGGTCACCTACCTGCCCATCCAGGCCAATGAGTGGTCGGATAGTGCAGCGGTTCTCGCGTGAAGTGTTTAACCATCGTCCAGATGGGTGTATCTGTTGTGTTTAAGGGCGCCAGTTCCGTTTGGAAGCCATCAACTTTGTACTGAATTCTCACCTAATTTGCCTTTTAAAGTTATTAATTGTGGTGTATGGAATGCATCTGTTTACCCCGTGTTGTAATGCCCACCGGATCCTATTTCGCCGGGTGATTGGCTGTAGTATGTGCCTTGATATGTGTACATAGTGTCTGGGCTGACATTTAACTGGTACCAGGTTAGTAATCGCAGTACTTGACTTCCGTGTGGTAAGTGCTGTGGTGTGTTGGTTCAGGAGGGGCCAGCAGTATAGCTGTTGTGTTTTGTATGAAGGAGTTGCCGGCCTCCTGTGTTTGTAGACTTACAGCCCCAGCTGTGTAGTTAGAATTCAGGTCCCCGGCGATTATTACCCTACTGAAGGTCTGTGGTACTACCGTTGAGATCAAGCCTAATAGCTGTTGCTTCAATGCATGTGACTGCCGGCAAAAACAATTCAAAATGTTTAATGCCTTTATCTATTAGTATAGCAGTAGCGCGGCAGCTTCTACATGTCCTGTCAGTGCGGTAAACTTTAATGTTTGGCATTGAGAATTTACCTTGGGGGATTAGGTATGTTTCTGTAATTAGCGCCAGTTTATAGTCGTGTCTTTGCATATAGCGAAGAAGCTATATTTTTTTTATATTTAACGCCGTTGGCATTCCATATCAGAACCGGTAACCTATCCATGGTTGACAGAAGGGAGGTACTGGATTAAGGAAGTCAGGAATTCTGAGAAGGTTTTGGGAAATTACAAGGTCTTAACAATGAAAAGACCCAGTCCATCCGTGTATGCTTCCCAGGTCAGAGCAGAGTTAATAAATCTTAAAAGTGGTTCAAAGGTTCCTTTCGTCCAGTATATAGAAGCGGACGAGATAGGTATGGTCATGGAGGGGTTAACGAGTGCTGAAGGAGCCACATGGGGTTCCGGCGGTGGTTAGGGGGCCATCCTTACCTTTGTGGGCTTGGGGGCGTCTGTCCTCTAGTTCCATGCTTGACACACCACAGGTATCAGGATATGTTAAGTCGGGTCGGATCATATTTTGACCGCGGTTGAACTGCGCGTTTCGGCCCTACAGAGTCAATCATCACCAGGTATAGCTTACACGAAAAAACACTTAAATGTGGGAACATTGTTGGTAGGGTGTAGTACACGAAATTGGGGACAGAAAATTCTCCCTGAGAGGGTGCAAACTTAAGGGTTTGGGAGCGGCAGTGTGTGTGTGTGTGTGTGTACATTTTATCAACTATGATGACATCTTCAGACGATTTTCTCAACATATTGTTGTAACATTCAGAGTTTAAAATATTTTATATTAGCGCTTATAAAGAATATTAGCTTTGACAATTGAATGTAGTTCTATTTAAGGAAAATATAACATACTTTTGATGTGAAGTGTTTTTATTTTTACTGTTAACTCCATATCTTTTTATGTGTGTTATAAAATGAGGTAATACAATGAATACCTTTTTAAAATTTCAATAATCAAGCTATATTTGTTTTAGGTTTCTGAAGATGCGATGAAAATCTTAAATTGTTTCCTTGAGCGTTTGGGAACTAACCTTCGGCCACATTTATCTCAATTGTTGCTCTATGTGTTTGAAAATTTTAGTAAGTAACCTTACTTTGAGTAACAATAACATTTTCTTACACAATAATATACGTTATTAACTAACAATTTATTAAATATTATTGTAGGAACATTTTTAAATTTATATATATATATTTGTAGGTTAGTTTTGGTTGGTAAAGATTATTTGGATTTTTTGGACTAGGAGACTGACAGACTTACCTTGGTAAGAGTCCACACTGTAGTCTTGAAATAGAAACACATAAAAGCACTTAAACAATGATATATTTCAACCACACAGTGTCTTTGTGATTTTTTTTTCTTTTTTTTTATTTTATTTTCTCATATTTCTTTTTGTTGACCACTGTGTGGTTGAAATATATCATTGTTTAAGTGCTTTTATGTGTTTCTATTTCAAGACTACAGTGTGGACTCTTACCAAGGTAAGTCTGTCAGTCTCCTAGTCCAAAAAATCCAAATAATCTATATATATATATATATATATATATATATATATATATATATATATATATATATATATATATATATATATGTATATAAATATATTCAATTAACAATTTCAAATGGGATGAATTATTAAATTTTAAACATAAAGATTTATAGTATTTGCAATATTTGATTGGTTTAAAATGACTTCAAAGCTTTATATGATAATGCACACTCTAATAGATCACTTTCCGTTAAACTGATGCTAGTGAAAAAATTTGTTACTTTAATCAATACTATCATTTGATCACCAGAATAATTGTATCCGATGTCTGAGTAATTAAAATTGACTGCAAAAGTTTTGACAAGTTTTTCAGGAAAGTTTCAATATAAACGAAGCTAGTTGGTTCCAGCGTCTCATTCATGAAGGAAAGGAATCTAAAACACACAATTGGTCTCATATCTTAGAAAATATCAGAAAAGGCCTTAAATTCATAGAAAACATAATAACTTTATAATTTTTGTTAAAAATTCTGAAACAAAATGCTAGTAGGTCCATTGGAATATTTGAACTCTCCATAATAATAATAAGAAGAAACAGAGGTGACAAAATCAAATTTCAAAGCCATTATGATTTTTTTTACACCTAATGGATTGAGAACAATGAATGGGTACACAAGATTACTACAATAATCGTAAATTAAATTTGCTACATTAGTGTTATTAGCGTACTCAACAGAAGTACAGATAAAATGGTCAGATTTGTTGAAAAATTTATAAAGGTTATTTAATTAATGAATTATTTTTTAAAAATAAAACTGTATTAACATCAAGTGGCGTTCACTACAAGTTAAATAAAATGTATCCTCACAATGCTTTATCCATCAAAGCGTTTTTAGCTAAGTAACCCATCCAAATCTTGAAACAACTGATTTAGCACCTTGTGATGTTTTTTGTTTCCCTAAAATCAAGACAACTTTGAAGAGGATGAGATTTGAGCTGTTGTAGTAGTAAACCCAAACATAACAAGTTATGAAGATGTGTACAAGAAATTTGAATTTCCCACTCACTGTCACTGTCTCAATACATCTATTCTTTTATTTAAGTTAATAAGTTCAAAATATTCAAATTATCTGTCTAAACATTCACATTAGATATGGGTTATAGCGAGGTTTCCTGGAACGAATCCTACAATATGGATTTAATCTTCTTGAGAAACTGTGTTAAGGGGGATAGTATTTACTACTGGCACTGGTGTTAGGGCAGTTTCATGAACTGTGGAGTTTGGATATTTTACACAGTTAAAACCGTTGGTTCTAATAAATAAAAATACAACTTGTAGCCACAAATCTGATGAGAACACACATTATGAAAAGTGCAATGAAATACGTCACAAGTGATTCGTTGTTGTCTTTTGGCTTTCTATGTTGGGTAATCTTATCTCGGAGATGCTCAATCATTATTGTGTTGGCTCGTTCCATGTTACTGAGTATTTGGTTTAGATTGTTTACTTCTTGATCACTGTAAAACGATTGATTTTTAAATGACGTTCTTTCAAAAAGAGATAAAATGTATTTAATTTCAGGAACAATATGATTAAATTGTATTTTAGCTGAAGAACGACTTTTAGAATTTGGTAAGATATGAAGAAATTTGGAGTATAACTTTTTGTTTCATAAATAATTCCTGTAGACAAAAAGGTTTCAGATTTAGTCTGTGACATCTCATTTTGATTATTGTATTTCCAAGTGATAAAGATAGGGTTATGGAAACTATAAATCCAAAATTCTTCATTAGGATCAAGATAAAAAACTGGCGATGTAAAATTCGAAACTATTTTTCGTGAGCAAGCTAATGTACAATTGATTCTTCCCAAATAAGCATAGTATACTCGCAGGAGTACTTGCCAGGTGTAAGTAGAAAGACTACTGGGAAGATTCCAAAAATTGGATCCTTGCCGTCTTCAAGCTGTTCTTTCTGGAGTAGACCATATTCCTGGGGGTCGTTCGACACAGCAAGTTAGTCAACGTCTCCTTGTATGATGACAAACTGTGCTATATCATTCTCATAATCCGGTAATGGTCTTACTCTATATATACCACAATATCCGTTACCAATCTTAAGAGGAATCTCAATTACCAATGGTATATTATTTTTATAAGAAAATGCATGTACTTTTGACATTCTGTAATAGCTATAAACCTTATCAATATCTGTTAAAAAAGCCTTGACCACTAGGTAATTGTGTTACCATTTCTCTTAAAAGTAAACTTAATTGAGCAGGTTTAACTAACATTCAACTAAAATAACCTGTTGATGTTTCATCAAGTGCTTCTTGAATTTGAACAATTTGTTTATTAACTAAATTTATAGCTATTGCTATCTCCCTAAATAAAGAAGAAATACATGCTTCATATTGAAGTTTTCTTTTTAACTGATTAATTTCAATTCATATAAGAAAATTTTTTTTTTTTAAATCTCCTAAAGTTTTCTGTAAAGTACTGCCAATTAATTGAATAGTCTTAGTGTTTTCATACATTTCATTAGTTAATATTTTTATATAAGTGAGTTGTTCTTGTTCAACACGAATTAAGTTACTAGACTGAGAATTAACATCAATTTGTGAATTCATATTTTAAAAATCATCATCATCCATAGTTCCAAACAAAAATTTAAAAGCTTTCCCAATCCCATTAATTATATCTTGGGTTGTTTTGGATTTAGGTAATAGGAGTTCAAGATTGGATATCTCATCTCTGTTGTTTGTAGACTGAAAAAAAATACATTTTTTTAAAATTACTTCTGCTGCTTAAAGCTCAAGGTCTTAGTAAAATTCTTGTCACTGTTATCCAGCGATAAGGCTGGCAATCTGTGTACTCTTCGGTTGGCTACTTCCTCTTTACATTTACTTAAGTAAATGTGGTTCAAGTCAATTATAGAGTAAAATTACTTGTATGAATTTTAAAAATATAAGAACAAAATTATTTAATCCACTGACGTACTATATTGTAACAATTAGCTCATGTTTCATTACAACAAAATTTCTGTTTAACAAAATGTTTTTCGCAGTCCTGACGAATTCGTTACAATGGGATTTGACCAGTATTAACTGTCTTTGTTACATTATAAAATCGTCACATATGTAAAATAAATTAAGAATCTGAATTTAGTAGGGCACTTCAAGCCTTAATACTGAAAAGAATTTGAAATATTAATAACTTTGCTGAATTCTGAATGAGGCCCATCAGAGCAGTCAGCATAAATTCTGTCGAGTGATCGAATTTCAACTGGAGTTGTTGGGATGGAAAAGCAACTTCTACTATATACAGACTTCTCGGATAACTTGTAATCTGTAAAAAAACAAAAAATTTAAAATAGGAAATCCATAAAACCTACCAAGCTTTAAACTTCAAAACTATAACAAAATACAAATTTAAACTCTTTAATAATACACAACCTTCAAACTTACAGCTATAACTTAAAAGATAAATGATGCATTATTACAATAAAATAAATGGAAATTCCCAAAACCACAAAATAAGGTAAAATTGCAAAAAAAAACTAAGTACTATTAACATGTTGATTGGTAGTGACAGCAGTGTGTAACCTTTTGCAGAGTAGGCGACGACATATTGCCATCACTTCCTTTTTTTTTCTTATGATATTACCTTAACACTAGAATTTTAGTTACCATATGGACCCATCAAGTAAAGCCTGGAGATTGTCTAATATTTTTTTTACTCTAAGCCTTTTTTTGTATTTTGTCAATAGTACATGATTTATTAATGCTTTATAATTATTAATTTCATTCGAATTAATTATGTTATAAAATATTTTAAAATTACAATATCTTTTATTTTTACAAATACCTTTTACCTTTTATTTAATATTATTTTGAAAATGCAACAACTAAAACCTTCTATTCAAAGTAGTTTAGAATTTGAGGCTGTATTATTTAAACTAGAAAAATTAATGGTAATTATTACTAAATAAAGTTTCAACTCAAAAGTATGTTTATGTGGGACTTATCAGTTAGGTAAAAAGTAAGGGGAGGAAAGCTTGAACAATATTTATGTTCTAAAACAAAAAAACCTAGTTTTACAAATTTTTAATATAAAGCTATATAGTAAACATTACATTTAACTTTAGGATGTAATTACACTTGGAACAAAAATTATATTTATCAACAAAGAACATTGTTGCCATTTGTCAGCTTATAGCAACAATTCTTAGAAACGGAGTTTACTGTGTGAAAGCTGAGATCAAATTGAAAATAATAAACCCCATCTGGAATTTCTACACTGATATCAGTGATAATACCAGGAAAACTGTTTGCGTCTTGATCAAAATGGTATGAGTAAGCAATTATTCAAACACTAGTCACCTAAGCCAGATACGACACAAGCCTACTACAGTCAATATTAATATACTCATATATGTCAATTTTGATAAAATAGTTACTACAGTAGCACTTCAATGGAATACTTTTCAATGGGATTATTTCTAAATTTATAAAAAAAAGAATAAAAGTAAACAAATATTTCAAATAATCCTACAGTTAAGTTACACATACAGAACATTAGACAAAAACCATTGACTTGCAAGTTGCATAACCCAACTCTGACCACACATATTTGACCTGTTGAGTTATAGTACAAAATGCAATTTTGAGACAAAAAACTTTATTTGATATTTTTTAGAAACTAAATGCATACAGCCTTTCAAGTTTCAAGAAAAGAAATTCAGAATGTAACGTGCTTTTGTAAATTCTAACCCGCATTGAATGTGTTGGAAAATTAATAAAAAAACATTAAACAATTAATTGTCAAATGTTGAGAGTAATAAAGTTTGCAGAAAGAGCATTCAAGCATTTGCAAGTCAATGTTGCTGCTACCCTATCTCCATAATGTGACTTTCACAGAAATGCATTTTTTGCAGAAGTGAAATCATAGGTTATGAATTTAACCCTCATGCACGCGCGCCTTTTTATCTAACGTAAGTAGGCGCGTTGTTGTATTTTATACAACATCTCGGTTTTCTACATTTCCTTAACTTTCAATCAAGTTATTAAAAGTTTGGTCTTACCAATGAAAAAATTACTTGTGAGTTGACCCCAGCAATGTTTATCAGAGCAAAAAATAATGCAACTGGCCATCTTCTTGTCCTCCGGGCAAAGCTATATGTAGCACAAAGCTGGTCATTACTATCAACTCCACCTTTCGTTCTGTTGTACTGCAATATAATTTTTGGCTTATATGTTTGTTCGTCAACATCATCTGAGTAGTGCATAGTCGAAATCAATATTACAGCTTTATTTTTGTTGTTGTCGTATATGAGACCATGGTTCGATCATTCTGGAACCCAAACAAGGAAGTACCTGGCTGATTGGTTTTATTAGGCAGAAATTCTGGTGGAATTTCCCGTTTGTTCTTACATAGAGTGCCAATCACCTTCCAATTCACTTTCTGAGTTATGATCACTTTTTTCAGCTTCACCGTCGCTCAGATCATCGTCACTTTCAATAAAATCAGCATTATCAATTTCTTCATCAGAAAGATCCTGTAAAATTTTTGGAATGTCTTCCAAATTCACTCCTAAAAGCATGAAAATTAATAAAAATGTTGAACAAAACAAATAATTACATAATTCTTTAAAAAAATGTATATAAAAAACTTAGGTTCCATCGTGGAGAAAAGAAAAACTGCACCGAAAAAATAAAAACGTCAGAAGGCGCCTTGTTGTATTTTGTACAACAGTAATGACTGACCAGAACTAATCGCACACTGAGGCTATGTTGATAGAATAAAGACATTGATGACAACTGATAAGAGTAGTGGGAGGACCAATAGAAGAATAGAACGCTGATTTGAACAAATAATTACCAGCAGGTTTCAACAAGAATCAAAATATTAAAACTGTTGTACTTTTTACAACAGCGCGCGTCCTTGAGGGTTAAGGGATAAAATATGTTGACATTAGAGTAAGAATTAAGAATTTTTGTATTTTCTTCGGGTCAAAGAAGTTACTATTATAACGGATTTACTTTGATGCCACTTTTTTTAGGTGTTTAAATTTTAATTAGGTAAACATAATTTCATTGCTCTATGTTTTGTCTTTGCAGAGTTACCTTCAGTACAATTATAACAATCCATTGCAGATTTCAATTTCTGTATAACTGTAGACATTCTATAAGGTCATTGTTTTACTTCACATATCTTTGAATTTTAAGAAGTTTTGATCTATTATAAAGGAGCAAAAACCCTCTAGGCAACTTTTCCTGTTGTACCTTGTCTACCCACTGTCATAAGTACAGTTCCGAGAAAAAAAATAACAAGAAGAAATAAATCATTGGCATTCTCTTACTATTTATTAACATGGTTCGGCTTGATTGTTGTCATTAAATTTTTAAACACATTTGATGGTATGTATAAATAGAACTACATACCTGAGATCTTTAAGGGGATTCTGTAAAGAAATGTCTAGGTTTCTGAATTAAACATAAATAATCGAAACTATGAGGGGAAAATATTTTTAATAAAATAGATACAATAATTTACTTTGTAATATTATCAGTGTCATTAGATAACAGATTTTTTTAACATGAGTAGACACATCTACTTTTATTTATAGCATTTGCTGTATGTGCTAGACAGACAGTTTGTTAACAATACCTGTGCACAGAATCATGTTTAAGCCATTATCCATTTTGTTTTCAAATTCTATTAAAATTTTTTACACTTCACTTGATAAGAAACATTTTTATTAAAAGTAAATATAATACTTCAAGTTATTAATAAATTCAATAAAACCAAGATTAAAATATCCAGTTTTGAAACCAATTAAAAATAGAAAATAAAGAAGTATGAAATGTAGTTTGTTTATTGAATACACAAAAAGTTCCGTTTATCAATGTTAATAGGCAATTTAAGCAAGTTGATGCTGATAATGCAATGATCAAGCCCTCTGTGAGGAAATGATGCATCATGTTTCACCAAGGAAGAACCAGTATAACCCGATGAAGACCGGAGTATAAGACCATTATTCATTACAGACAATTTGAAAATAAATGTTTGAAAAAAAGACTGAAGAAAACAGACACTTCTCTCTGAGCACATTAAACACATCCTTTCCCAAAATCTCATGTCTCTACTATATGATATTGTGACAGAGCACCTTGTATACCAGAAAATGTTTGTTTGGTGGCTGCCTAAGATGTTCACAGATTTCCTGTGATTTCTCCATCATTGCTGAATTCATCTACCAGCTACTGAGCAAATTCCATTCATTGCTGTTTTTGTTTGAAATTTAAAAATTTTTGAACAAATTTTGCTGTTACACCCAAAACATTTAAAAATAATTTTGATTCTCACTAAAAAAAATATGAAACAATTTCATGACATATAAGTCATACATTAACATCTTCAGCAACTTCTAATTGTAATTTGATAATTATTCATAATTATTTCATTAAATTTTTACCCATATTCATCAGCCATGGATTTGCTGGGGATGTCAAAGCATTTATAATTTTCACAACCTTCTTGAAATATTTATACCAATCAAAAACTGATACTTTACTTATAGAAAACTTACCAAAAGCAATGTCCCACATTTTTAAAACTATTTCACTTTCTCTATTTTTTTAACCCAAATGTAATGCAAATACTCTGATTCATTTTGTACATAAATAAATAGTCACTGACCAAACCAAAACACATGTAACAATTTTTTCAACAGCTAGCAATAGAATAAATACAGTAAAAAGCTCTTTTATGCGGCAATCTATTAACCAGCAAATTTTCAAAACAAATCAGTAGAGTACTCTTCTTTGTTGATACAAGCTGTGGTTAATAGGAAATACAGTTCAAAACAGATGTCAGTTAAGCAAGATATAGTTCAAGAAAAACTAAACGTTTCATGGACTAATGCTGGAGCCGCTTTTACAATGCTGTTAACGTTTGTTGATGGTGAAAAATGCTACTCGGCTCAGGAAGTTTGCAATTGCATAGGCTTCATTCAAACTGTGTTGAAAAACGTTCATTGCGTATCAGGCAGTCAGACATCTGTGATTTTGTGTTTTAAATCATTAAAATGTTATACAGTCATTATTTTTTGTGTAGTTAAGTGAACTGGTGATTGTTTTACTCTAATGTTGTATTACGGAAAAGGTATAAACGGAAAAGGTTTTTATAGCAATAAATTTCTTTTCTTCCTTCAATTTTTTTCTCATAAATTTTGTGTGTGCAAGCATATACATACTTTTATTAATACATAAGGAAACTGGACAGTAATTCGATACAAACAAATATGAAACATTAGACTTCAACATACATTATTAACGTTATGCAAAGTCAGTACTGTATATAGACTATACTGGTTTTGTTCTATTACCCAGAAATGTTTGATGACCGGCAACATGCCAAAATATTTTTTATATTTTTTGGGTTACCAATAAGATTCTATCGTATCTTGGAAATTTTAAAAACGGCAGTTGAAATGAGAGCGAAATCTATTTGTGGCCAATTTATATTGTTTCGTTATAATATATAGTATAACTCCCGTGGTATAGAAAGAGATATAAGATGAGCACAGGAGTTGTTCATTGACTAATAGAGGTGGAAGGCCAAAGAGCTGTCTACTTCTCTCTTGCATCTAGGCACAGTTGTTATGGGGTGCCAATAAATACAACATTGAGCTGACAAACACTGAGTCAGAGACCCACTCTCTACACCAGGGTTCAGCAACCCACGGCTTGCACACAGGGACAGCTTACGGCTTAGAATACAAATAGGTTGCTCAATAGCTAGAACCATTACACTAGCCACAACAATAAACGTCTAATAATAAATTACAGGGGCGATATAAGTGGAAAGTAGTGTCTGCGATGTGCATGGAGGACAAGTTCACCCCCCTACTTAAAATAACAATTTTGCTACTACTTTCTTGTTTTATTTTAGTAAAATATTGTTAATTTTTAAATGAACGTGTTTTATTTAATTATTTTAGCACTTCACAAAATTAATAAAGGAATTTATCGGAGTTAAATTAGAAAATTGCCAGATTTGTAATCAAGAAGTAAGTAGTCTATTTTACTAAAATTACTTTTAAAATCCATTAATTAGTGTTAGTTAAGTCACCTTTTTTTAATGTATTGAAATAAGTTACATTACAGATCTAAAATTAGAAAATATAATTAGATTTATGGTTATTTTATAATTTGCAGCCCTTACAGTCATGCTAGATTGAACACAAGACCCTCAAGTATAAAATGTTGTTGACCCTTGCTCTAATCTATAAATGTAAAATAGGCAACTGCACATTGGTCAGCTAAATCTTGCTATGCCCACAAGTTGTACAGTGTTATGCATTTTAAAACTTCATCATTTAACACATTTTTGTAGCCATTTTGTATTTTTGTGTTTTAAATGTGAGTTTAAAACACTTACAGCATCTACTCTCTTCTCCCAATTTTCCCCACTGGCACAAATTTGTTCACATATCTTTTTCATTACATTGTCTAATTCTTTATGAAGAATTAAAGGACTTGTCGGTACATCCTCAAAAGCACTAAGGAAAGCTTCCTCATCTACAGCACCTGCAGCAACTGCGAAAAAAAGTAAATTAAGAAAACATAATTTGCATTTTGAATTTTAAATCACTTATCTGAATGTTAAAATAATAATTTGAAATTTTAGAAAACAGGTAAATGACTTTATAAGGCATTACTGATATTTTATCACTAAATTAGTTTATTATATTGTTTATGGTAAATGAGTAGAACAAGGTTTATATTCATTATAATTTGCCAAATTTCTTTAGTATCTTGATACCGAATTCCAATGTACGTCTTAGAACGTGAGCATTAACCCTAAATAATACTGATTCAAAAATATATTCTTATCTTTTAATCTTCAAAGAGAAAAATTACTAGGTAACTTTTCGGGGATATTTTTAGACCTGTTTTATAATTTACTTATGCTAACAGAAAAATAATTCATTTGTAATTTTGTCAATAATTTCTAAGTTAAAATCATCAGTGTTTTATTTACCTGATTAAACAGTTTAATGTCTTTACTGATAACTTTATACTAGTTTGCCCTTACTGTGAAATTAACTATAAATATTATAGTCTATAAATTAACTAATTTAATTATGATCTCTCAAAAAAAATTAAATGAGTGTGGCATACTCATACTGTTATTGTGTTACACTGTTATACTGTTGAGAAAAAAATCTGTTAATTTGAAATTCGTAATATACTCATCATCACTTTTGTTAGAAATATTTGTATACACAGGCGCGTATCCAGCGACTTGCTTTAGGGGGGGGGGATCGATGCATTTTATATATATATATATATATATATATATATATGTAAAATATGTGTGTGTGTGTGCGCGGCGTGCATGTATGTAAAAACATGTAACAAAAATGCTTAAAATTTGAAAATATTTAATGATTTTTATTTTTATAAGTATTATTTATTTAAAAATAGAATCAAATATCAAATAAAAATTAAATTCATACTAAAATTAATAGTTCGTAGTTAAATAATAAACTCTAGTCGATGTTTGCGTTTTCTTGCATAAAGATCAACAACAGAACCTATATCAATTTCTTTTTCTCAATTGCAGGATAATTTTCTCTATTCATTTGTTTCTTTGCTTTTCTGGGTATTTTAATTTCGACGTCTAATTCCTCTGCGAGTTGAAAAACTTCTTCAAAAGTAGTATTAAATACTTTTTCACACTTTTCTCGCCCCCTAGTTAATTTAACCTAAGTGTCTTCAATCATGTCTCTTGCGGATTTTAAGTCCAATTGAGTTTGGATTTTATATTTGAGAATATATAATAACTTAATTATCGAAAAAAGTCCTAATTTAATAATTTATTGTCGATTTTTAACCCAAAGTTCTTGAAGGTTGGGGGCGATCGCCCCCCCTTTTATACGCGCCTCGTATACATGAGTACATTTTTTTGCCTTCCTTAACATTACAATATTTTTCTTTGTTAATTTGTTTCAGAATGACTCCATTTTCAAAACTTGAATTAGTATTGATCACCCAAATTTTAAGTACATCTTTATATACTGTTAGCCCTGCCCCTCACCACTTGCAGACCTCGCTTCCTATTGGTACACAGCTACTCTTGACTCATTACATTTAGATAATTAATAAATTTAAACCTTTAAATTGTCTTCCGAATGTGTATTTATTTGTTTGTTTATTATGTTTTCTTCCATTAACTTTGCTAACTTTTTTGTAAAATATTTAAACGTCTTCCTTTATAAACATAATGTAAAATTTGCATTATATTCTTAATTTCTTGCAGCGTATGATCCTCTTTAAACAAATATGTAACACAATTCGAAATAATTTTTTTCATGTTTAAATTACCTTATATGTTCTTTATAACTGGTTTAAAATGTTTGTTCTTTATGTGTTGTTTTGCAATTACATTGCATTTATAAACGCAGTTTTCACTCAACTTGTTTATTCTTTCTATATTTCCCTTTAATTTGTTCTTTAATGTGATTGCTAGCTTTCATTCTAACATCTATATAATATTATTAAAAAATAAATTTATAAACCTCTTTTCCCGTATATGTAAATTTAGCCCATTTCTGTCTCTCTATCTCTTTTCCAAAGTTTTATATTTCATTTCTTTGCTTGAATAACTTTATTATTCCTTCTTTCTTGTCTTGGTGTGAAAAGAGGATAATGCCAGTTTGTCAGACGAATACAGAGTAATTTATGTGTCAGGGTGTCTAGCAAAATAGCTTGAAGAAATTCCCTGAGTTTTCCCTGACTTTTCCTCTTTTAGATGTCTATAGAAAGCCCAGTTTACATTGGGCCCATCCATTGATATCTGAAGGATCTTGGATAAATCCAGACTTTGAACACCTTTTAAGAACGAATTGAGTAACTCTTTTGCTTTTGTGTCTGTAAGGAACACAGAAGCAAAATATCGAGCTTTCACTTCATCCGTCTCTGCATCCCAATACCTAACACTCAAATCCATTTGGGCTCTGTGTGATATTTTGTTTAAACTTTCATCAAAGCCAATTACATAGATAGAATTTGAGTTTAATGATGTCAGTAACAGGTCTTATATATAATTTGATAAACCAAATACAACACTATAGGAAATTTTATCTTTCCGCAATCTCATGTTCTGTGCAATGGTGCTATCAGGGAACATCCTTGGAAAGAGGCACACACTACCTTCTGCATTGCGTAAAGAAGTGTTGCATTACTAAATTCACGCACCATATAATCTCTGCTTCTGTCACTTCATCTTTCAGTTTATATTTATCCTGAAGAAGGAGGGGAGGTAATGACGACATCTGCATGACGCTATTACCCGCTACGGCAATGAAAACCGGTACCTTCCATGTTGAAATAAACAGTGTAAAAATAATCACCGTCAAATAAAACACATACTATCACGAGTCTAGACAAATAGCTGGCTACGAATGTTTGCACAGCGTTCTGTGTGGTCAGGAACAGACT
>JBAIZL010000002.1:40561119-40563619 GCA_036971475.1 Prosapia bicincta
GATGATGAGTTGCTTTAACATGCCTAAAGAAACTAGTAAACTATTACATACTTAGTTTTTAGGGCCTAGAAAATATTATAGGATCAAATAGTGAATGAAACCAAGATGCTTACTATTTCCCATAAATAGCCTAACATATAAGGATACTGTGATATTTTATTATACCTTTCAGAATTCTCAGGATGTAAATAAAGTGAAAAATACTACAAAATGCTACTATGGTTTCATATACTTGACTTTCTTTGTGCAAACGAAAATAAGATTTGATGTTTAAAGAATTGACAACTACTTAACAAGGTGAGACGTGTTAATTAAAATAATGGGTAAAAATATAGTCTTAATGACATTGGTCTTTTTGATTTTTTTAAAATTACTCGTTTTAACTTGTAGTACACAATTATCAACTTTTTTTCTGCGGAAAATACGGAAATTCTTTTTTTTCACATTTTAAATGTCAGTCTGAAATAGCATGTATAGCATAAACAAGACTTATTGACATTAAAAACAAAAGAATTTTTTAAATTACTCGTTTAAATGAGTAGAACACGAATATTTACTTTTTTCCGTGGAAAATAGGAAAACCTTCTTGCTCATTTTAAATATTGCAATCTGTAATGGCATGTAGGGCTATAGCGTGAACTGGCAGGGCAGTAGCTACAGCGCACTGCACTATGTCAAAGTAAATTTATTTCAATACTAAACTTAAAATGTGAATATTTAACTTTTGATTATAATTTTATACAACATTACTATATACCTTTAAACTATATACTATTAAAATATGCCTACAAAGTATCCAGTCAGGATAAATATGGTTATAGTTTCTATATACCTATATTAAAATATACCTTTGAAGTATCCAGTCAGGATAGATTTGGTTGATTTTTCTGCATCGGCAATAAGTCTAAATATTTACCAAAATTACAACCAAATCTATCCTGACTGGATACTTTATACATGTGTTTTAATATAGGTATGTAGTAATGTATAAAATTATAACCAAATCCATCCTGACTGGATACTTCGTAGGTATATTTTAATATAGTAATGTTGTATAAACTTATAACCAAATCTATCCTGACCGGATACTTCGTAGGTGTATTTTAATATAGGTATACAGTAATGTATAAAATTACAACCAAATCTAGAGGTAGTACAGTGCGCTGTAGCTAATTCATCGGTAAAAAAGTTGATATTCGTGTACTAAACATTGAAACGAGTAATTTTTAAAAAAATTGTAAAAAGCCAAAGTCATTAAGACCAGATTTTTAAAAGATAATGATCTCAGCACATTCTAATTTTATAATAATAATTGTTGAATTAAAAAATAAAACTACAAAGGATTTAAAAATTTAAATACAACTCTTTGAATTTATAATAATGTTATTCTGAAAATGAATAGTTTAAACCTTGGTTATGCACTATTAAAAGAAGTTTACACTTGCTTGCTACTGACGTTGGAACTTATAACTTTTAAATCATAATTTGTAGTCACTGATTAAAGGATATAATTGTTAAAAGGTACTTACCAACGTTTTACGAATTTTCAAAACATATTCGCAAATAATATCTAACACTAAATTAAATTAACAACCCTACAAAATGTGTAAAAATAACAATCATTAACGTCTCCCTCTCCCAACTCTTCTATATCTTACGATTTACGATATACAAAAAAACACGGATAAAGCTTATATTGGACTGGAGTTCTGGATATAATTTTAGTTCCAAAATTGAACACTATGTTTCATTTACTATCATTACTTATTGTAGTATATTATTATATTCAATCCGTTTTACATTAGTTTATGACTATCTGATATGTATAGTTCGGTAACTCATATCCGATAACTAAAGTTAGGATAGTCATAAACTAATGTTAAAGTGATTGATTAAGTTTCACCGAGCGTAATGGACTACAAAATTCAAGAATTATTATGTTGTGCATCACAGTGTTTTATAAAACTTCCAATTCATAATTTTAGCTACATAGTTGAACAATGATTTATCATAATAAACTCCAAACTCAATTTTTTTAATTTTGTATGCGGTTGTATAATTTGTCATTTGCAATAAACTTAATAACCCAAATACAAACACACAACACGACAATCCCATAAAATACTTATCAATACCATACAGATCATTCAAACCCCACAATCTAATCAACACACTACGAAAATACAACTACAAAATATCCTACTCCATACACAACACTCTCAATAAACAATTAAAACCCGACTACGAAATCTACGACATTTAAAACGCCACTGGAGTACACAAACTAACTTGCAGTTTGTATCCCAGTTTTTACATAGGCCAGACGGGGAGGTCCTTCTACGCACGTTACCAAGAATATAAAAGCACTAACAAACAATAACTACCAATCAAAATTTGCCGATCATCTCAAATCCATAAAACATAACTACATGGACATAACATCTATCCTACAAATTCTTCATAAACAACAAAGAAATAACCAACGATACACAATCGAACA